>CM062816.1:1680092926-1680402307 GCA_031772625.1 Pinus tabuliformis | reverse complement strand
GTTGAAGAATAGAGTATTTCTGCAACTTAGTGACTGTCTGAAACCATGTTTCAATATATTGTGATGCCCCTGGTCCACTTGCTGATTTGGATAATCTTGGATGTCTTCTTATTCCATGAAATTTAGAATTCTTCTTTATGTTGATTATTATCTTGAACACATAGAGAAACTTATGGTAAACATGAGGGCACTTTCCCAATCTCTAATTCTGATGTCTTCTCTTCATCAGGTGCAACCCATGATTCTCTGATCTTCTCATTTGAATCTTTTTTTTCTGCATGTTGTCCTTCAATGATATCAAGGGAATCTATTTTTTGTGATACTCTTCCTGAGCTAAGATGAATACCATTTAGATCAAGAGGAGATGTTTGGAAGTGTTGTACCTCAACATCGTAAGTGGGCTGAGCTACTTCATTGTGTGGGTTCAAAAATGGTGGTACTGGTAGTTGAGTGGGAGTGGATATTTTAGATGGATGTGGTTGGGGTTGTGGCTATGGTGGAGGTGAATGGTAGGGATAACATGGAGTTGGGTATGGAGGATATTGAGGAAAATATTGAGGATATTGTGGATAGCTCCCATAAGTTCCGTTCCAACCTTCTTTCCAAGACTAGTTTTGGGGTTGAGATGGCCAAGGTTTCCAAGGAAAGGGTGTGTTCCAATTACTTTGAGATGGATGCGCATAAGTTTGAAATTGTGAATTAACCTCTTGCCTCATATTAGGTTGAATAGGCTGCCATGGTATTCTTGGAGCTACATAACATAGCTGCATTGACAATTGAATTGCTCCATTATCCTCTTGGTAAACTTCCTTCAACCTTGGTAATGAGGGGAAATATTGAACATGAGATTCTGAATGGACAACACAAATATCAACATTTTTGTTTTCCTCATCTTGCATTCTTAAAATTTCTACTTGTTTGCTTAGATTGCTAAGAATTTTTGTTTTAAAGTCATCATATAAATTTCCAAGTTTAGCTTGAATTACCGATATTGATGTTTATTTACTTACTCTTGCCCTTCCTCTTGATATGTTTGCATGTTTCACAAATTTATTCAAATGATAATTGGTATACAACCTCTACTCATGAGATCAAGGAGATCAATCCACTCATCCCTAATTGTTCTACGTAGAGGGTTTTTAGTGTGTGAGATCCTAAATGATTTAATTTTCCCCTCTTAACATTATACATGAACATCTCTATTAGATCCTCAAGGCTCTCATTTTCTTTTTGATTCATTCTAAAGATTTCTTCTTTAAGATCACGATCTTTATATTTTTCTAGAAATATTTTTTTCATATCATTCCATGATCTTATTGAATTAGTACCTAAACTCATGAACCATTTAAGAGCTCTATCCTTTAATGTTTCGGAAACAATCTCAATTTTTGTGTGTTTAATAAGTAACCATAAGATCTACAAACAATTTCAAATTCAAAGAGAAAGGTTTCTGGATCCTCTGACCTTAGACCATGAAAGTTTTTAAGAAAAGATGGAGGAATGTTCTTCATGTGCACACTAACATCAATATCTTGAATGGGAAATCCAAGAGGATCTTCCTCATTGTCATCATCTCCATCCATTTCTCCTACCTTCTCTGTCACCTCTTCTTCTTCTACATGCAAAAATGAATGTGACGTGAATTTTACTGCACCATGTGATCAAATGGGGGGGTTGGTGTTGGAGATGTGTGTTATCTATTATCTATATCTATATTATATATTTGAATAAGAATGCTAAGGCAATGCAATTTTCTGTTTTTGAAATGAAATATGCCTAATGCAATTTTTTATATGCATAAAGTAAAAGAAATGGATCAACTAGGGAATAAAACAATGCATACTTTGACACCTCCTCGACAACGATGCTAAAAAGTGATGAGCCTTAGTATTGAAATTCCCAAGGCTACCAACTTTAATTATCAACCTGGGTTCATACAAACTTAAGAGGTATGTGCACTATATGTGCAACATACAATGTGTCCTTCATTTGATGTCATGATATAATGGAGTGAATGTAATAAAATCAGATCCTAAACTAACTGCATAAATGAAATGCTCAAAATGGAAACCTTAACCTATTACAAGAAATAAAATACAAGGAATGAAACTTATTCTAATTGCATAAATTAAATGTCATGAAGTAAATGTCAATCATTACATCTCAAAGAGTTTAGGTCCTGTTGAAGCCCTGAAAATCGTTGTATCAACATTGGGGGATAACCACCCGGTCCGGACCTTAATACAACTCCTTTTCCGTTTGGAATGGTGGCTCCGACTGGGGATAATGGGACCAGTTTCCCAGTAATGAATAAAAGGGGTGGATGAATGATTGACATTATATAATCTAACGATAGGCGAATAATTTAATCTATCAGCAAAATAAAAGAACTACTACTAATCCCGGGAACTATTGTTCTTTGAAATGTAGCGCTTGATGATCTTTGTCTATTGACAGGCATATAGATGACTCTATCTAATAAACATAGACATTTATTCATTCAAGGATTACTTTGTTTAAATAGTTAAACAAAGTGATTAACACAATATTGCTACACTTATTATTTATATTATCGATACATATATGATCAAAAGGAAAGCATACTGTAAACATCCAATAGTGGAAGGAATAAAGAATGCTGTTTAAAACACATGCATATATTCGATAATAGCAAAAGCGATCAAATGACAATTCATATAAAAAGAATGAACTCAGACATAGATAATAGTACCATATGAGCTGCTAATCACTCCCAATATCAATCGCTATTTGAAATTCTTCTTCGGACTCAGAGATACTTTCAAACAAAGACAGTAGTGCACATTCGCATAAAAGCTTCTTTGTCAAAATCAGAATGATTGGTCCAGTTTTATAAAAGAATACGCCTGAAGTACAGTAGTGCAACTTCAGGCTTTAAGTCATATACAAAACTTACGACCCTTTCCAAATATATGAAAGGGTCTATAAATACTTAATTAAGCTAACTACCTATGAAACTGAAATCCTACTTAATTGGTATCAATTGATTTTGAATATCTCCTTCACAGCAATCTGGCAGTCGAGGCATGAATCATCATTTAGGCTGTTTGCCTTTAAACTTGAGCTGGCATATCGCAAGCATTGGCTCCACTTCGAGTGGTCTGTTGAGGCGAGAATTCAGTTGGGCAGCATAGGTGGCATCCTGTATATCGGGAATGATATACCCGATTGCATCTGTAAGGCATTTGAGGGCGGCTCTCTGGCTGTATGGTTTGACTAAGAAGAACCAATAGGTGTCCCATGTCAAACTGTTAATTCCTGCGATTAATCTCCCATTTTTCTCTAGTTCCGGATAACATGACTGCTCCAATGTTTTAGCCGCTGTCAATTTACCTGGAGTACATTGAGAAATCATGTTAGACAAGTAGAGAGTATTATTAACCAATTCAACCAAATTACTTGTGGTTGATTTGCATCTTGAAATTTCTCTCTCTGCTTTCATTAACTGGGACTGCCATTCTGTAAATAATATCTCCTTATGTGATTCTAAAATCTTTGGTAAATTAGCCGCCTGTCCCTGATCGGTATCTTGCCACTCAAGAAAATTAGTTAATGTTTCATCGGCTTGATCCAAGTCTGTTCTAGATTTTTCCGATTTTTCACTTATTGATGTCGTCAAATCGCATAATGGTTCCGCCTGGGCGATTTGTTGACATAAAAGCTTTATCTGTGTTATTAATGCCTTGTTTATCTGTAATGCCTCTGCTCTGAATTCAGCTAGCTGTGGAAGATTCTTTGTTTTCTCTAGCTGGGCTGATAGTTGAGCAATTTGCTCATCTTTTGACTTCAGCATTTGTTCATTCGCTGCTTTCAGTTGTGCCAATGCCTCAGACAGCTCTTTCTGCTTTTGGACTGCACTGTGATCAATCCTCTGTTTCTCTTCCTGCAATTGTTTAGTCAATTGATTATTTATTTGCTGTTGTGTTAACAATTGCCGTTCTGCTTGCTCCGCCTTCTGCTGTGCTTCTGATAGTTGTGCTTGTAGTGAAAAGATCTCCTGGTCTTTTGTTTTTAATAAAATACTCACCTCTGATGCCTTGTCTATTGTCGCTGCCGAATAGGCTCCAGCATATTGTGATAGTTTTGTTAGGTCATCAGAGGGGTCAAATTCCTCTTTCCAAACCACGTTGCTCATCACTGTTTGTTCTGGGAATAGGGAAGGTTGATCAGTCCTTCTCCTCTTCCTCTGTCGTTTTACCATAGCTTTGTATCTTGGGCTATAAAAGACATCTAAGGGAGGAATTTCTTCTATTTGCAAAATAATCTGATCGGAGGGATCCTTTGGGATTATCTCTACTTCTTTCGAACTGGGTAGGCCGCTGGTTCCACTTGGAACCTGTTTTGAAGTTGTCTCCTGTGTATCAGCGCTTTTGATGTCTCGACTTCCTTAGAGAACTCAAGATTGCTGATAATTGAGTCGAATTGCTGCCATTCCTGGAGAAATTTCGGGTCAATTTGAGTATCTACATTCACCTCTATGCTGCTCTGTTCCTGCTTTTTCGTTTGGTTTTCCTCTTGTCTTTTCATATGCACTTCCTCCTGTTCTTTTGATGTAACAGGAGGTTCCTTAGTAAGTCGCTGTTCAGGCTCGCTTGATTCTGTTGTTGGGGTTGTTGCTAACAGATCTAGAGGCAGAGTTTGCAACCTCTGTTCTCTAAGTCTGTTGAATTCAACTAACCCGTCATCTTTGTATTCCATTCTAGCCAGTGATTTAACTTGGGACATTGACTCAGCTGAGGAGAACAGGTCATCGAACTTATCTTCTTTATGATCAAACTTTGTCAATTTGGCCTGTTCAAGTGCATTATAGGCGATTTTGTTTGGATCAAATCGCCTATTAGGGAGAGTTGCTAGAGTTAATGCCTTCATCTTTTCAGCTTCTTTCTCTGCATGTTTAAAATCATGCAAAGTGTAGACACCACATCTCAGAGGAAAAGAGGGCCAAACCTGCTTCTTATTTTTCTTTAGGGTTTGTGTAACTCCTTCGGACATAATCTGATAGGCTATCTCCCTAGCCAACAGTTTATCGGGAATGTACAAAGGAAGGACATGAGGTTTGTCTTGGCTGCCGAAAATTCTTATATAAGTAAATTTTTCCTCTCCGAACCATCTTCCTATGGATGTCAAATCGACCCCTGCTTGGTAGGAAATCTTGGGAGCAGGTTTATCAAAAATAGAGTAATGAATGGGTAACATAAAGCCATTGCAGACTTGGTATAAATGGTGCTTATAGTAAGTTTTCCACAATTTCTGATGGTATATGTGAATGGGCATGGGGTCTTGTGAAGTCCACCTCCATCCAAGCACGGGAAATTCAGAATTAAAACACAGGGTGTCCAGGATATAAGCACTGTAGTAGAATGGGGGAATAAGCCTTTCAGTGATGCGGGTTTTGCTTCTAAAATCAAGAACTGCTGTTGCTAGCTTATCTGACAGTATAGTTGCCCAATCCATTATTTCACTATTACACGCCGCTTCCATCAAAGGAACCATTTCTATAGTGAAATTAGCGGAATCATGCAACCCCCACAATCTACACATCATTATCCCAGCATAACAATAAGGAGAACATAGAGAATCAACAGAGTACTTACCCGAAGATTCATGCTTGTGTTTTGCCGGATTTTGCCTCCAATCCCGAATGGGTTCGGATTCAATTTCATTCTCATCTCGGAATTTTTCCAGAAATGCCTTGTTGTACTTCTTCTCTGGTACAGGCAAATGATACATTTGCCTCAAATCATTAGATTGAAATGAACCGAAGATTCTCCCATCTCTAGTGCAAAAGGTTCTGTCTGTGATTGGGATTTCCTCAATTGCCCACCTCACTACATCTGTATATGGGAGAATTTGTTCCCGAGCTGCTATCCGATGAAGGAAAGAGTCGGCTAAATCCTTTAGAGTAGCATCAGATTTTCGAGTGGTATCTACTGTGGCTTGTACTGCTGTCACCTCGGGTTCTTCGGCTTCAATCAAATTATAGGTACTTTGCCAAGTAGTTTTGCCGAGTCCTAGACATGTAGTGTCGGATATCAATCCTTTTCTCTTAGTTCCTGGATCAGCGATGAGTTGTCCTGTGGCTGGCGAAGCAGAAGCGATTGCAGTTTTCTTAGACTTCTTCCCCATTCTGCTTGGATCTATTGCTTCGGAAGAGTTCTGCACAGGAGTGAAAATGAACGTAATACAGAGAATTGGTAGCGCAAACCAAATATGAGCGAGATATATTGATCAATGCATGATGAAGGATTAACTTAAAGTGGCCGCGGATACAATCTGTGAAAAGATTTTTAGACTTACTATTTCATTAAATGGCCGTTAAAACCTGCCAATCCTTTAAATGCCCATCATATCGCTTATTGGCCGAATGATTTGTTTAAGCGTGCCTTGGATGTTTTGGCGGTTGAGCGCAGGTGAATCGCTGTTGGGAAGATAAGGCCTTTAATACGAATTAATCATAATATCCCTGCTTTAACATTTCTTTGAAATTCGCATTTTTGGCTTTATCGCAATCGGCCGTCGGGGAAAACTTAAATCGTTATATTGGTTCCTTTTGGAATCCCCGATTGCCGATAGCGATATCGCATCGCATCGGGAGTATTAACTGAGCACTTTGAAAAGCATACATGGTACATCCCCGATCGCCGATAGCGATATCGCATCGCATCGGGGCGAAAGGAACTTTATCGCATCGCATCAGGGTGAAAGGAACTTTTGTTATGCTAACTCATTATTGCCGATATCCGATAGCCTTTTGCGTGTTGTCGCGTCGGGGAAAACCAATGGGTCTTTAAGTTATGTCTCCTTTGTCATTGCGACATGCGATCTTGCGATCGCTTTATCGCAATGATAAAGGATTAATCATTTATATATTATAAGACCAAATAATTGGTTAATCAAAAAGGTTTTGTAATGTTTTCATTTTATTTTCGGACCTTTTTGAATAATACTAAGTTGATACCAATTAAAATAAAAAGGGACCCATTTCATATTATAGTTTTGAGAATAAAAATGATATGAAATGGGGGGTTGTTGTAGAGCACAACAATTGGCGATTCGCTGGAAGAAGCAGTTATCTCTGAAAAGTACGGAAATACTTAAACTTTTTCAAAATAGAAATCTCATCAAAGGGGAAAATTCTAATATAACTAGGTATATATGCATTCCAAATAAAATGAAACTATCTTTGTTAATTTCCTCTCTTGTTTAAAATTAGATACATTCTAAGTTTTAAATTGGCCTCTATTGGTTGATAATGATAAAACAGAAAACTTTTCCAAATCAGCTTTTAGAATTGACTCCTTTGTCATAGGTAGAGCCTCTGCTGCCAGCAAACGTTCATAGTTTCGACAGGGATACCTTTTAACCATGTTATTGTCCATTGTCCCATTCATTTCAGAGTATGATTAACAGAATGAATTCAAAACATGCTTTTCACATTTTGCATTTCTTTTCTACTTTTTTGTTTGTAAGATAAAAAGCCATTGTCCTGGTTTGGTGACCAGCTGAGTGACAATGCCATTCACTGGTAGTAATTTAACCGAACAAGCTGGCTCGTGATGAGACCCCTTGTCTTATAATTCTAAGCCATTACCCTGTTTTGGTGTGCAGTATTGGTAATGTCGGTTAAACTATTTCCCTATGATTATGGTAAGCAGGCTTGTAATAAGACCTCTTATCTTTTATATCAAATATTTTAGAATTACACTCTGAGTAATTATAAGCTTTGGTGAGTGGGATGGACAATTTTCTCCTTAAGAGTAAATGGATGACAAGGTAAGAGTTAAAGATGCTGAAGTTGGATTAGTTCCTATTTTGATATTGATAACCTTTTTTTTTGTGACCAATTTGAAAACATAAAATGATTTACAATATTTCTAAACTTTGAGAAGCGTTCACAAAACTTGAAGTGTGGTTTCAGAATGCAATTATACCTAGTTTCCTAGAAATTATCCCTTTTGTTTAAGACTTCTATAATTTTAAAAGTAAATATCAACACTACTTCTTTTGAACAACTTTTAAGTACAACAAAGGTCAATGGAAGATACCTCACAACTTTATTTTCTAATGGTCCTACAAACTACAAAATTCTATTAAACTAAAAAGGAGAAGGGGTTACCTCCTCAATTGAAGAATTTTTTTAAGATAAGGCCATTAACAGGGAGAGAATCTCTCAAACCTGATAAATCTTGTAATATGAAGGTCGAATGGCCTATCTTCTCACAGATCTGAAATGGCCCAAGCCACATCTTCTGGAACTTGGTGTGTTTTCCTTTATCTTCATGGGCTTTGTCCCATTTCAGAACTAAATCACCGACTTGAAATTGTTTTGAACCGGATGAGGCTGAATCAAAGGATGACTTGATAATTTGCTGATGTTTTGCATGAATAACCTTGGCTTTTTCTCTTTCCTCTTCTAATTTTAGAATTTGGTCATGTCTAAGTTGAATGGAAGAGGAAGGGCTTTCCTCAATAAATTGAACTAGGGCTAGAGAAGGAAGGACAAGATTTGTTGGTAGCACTGCTTCTTTTCCATACACGAGATTGAACGGGGAAGAACCTATGGAAGCCTTCTGCATTATCCTATCAGCCCATAGTGCAAATATTAAGGATTTGTGCCATTTTTTATGATTCTGTTCGATAGTTCGCTTAATAATTTTAATCAGATTTTTATTTGTAGACTCTGCTAAACCATTACCCTGGGGATAGTAATTAGCAGAATATTTCAATTTAAATCCTCTTTTAATAGCGAAATCAAACATAGCATTTCCTGAGAAGTAAGATGCGTTATCAAAAACAAGAGCATTTGGGACACCAAACCTGGTAATGATGAATTGATCTATGAATTCAATAATTGCCTCAGAATTTGTTGTCTTTAAAGGAATTGCTTCAACCCACTTAGTAAAATAATCAGTAGCGGTAAGGATATACTTATGCTGTTTGGAAGAATGTGGGGTAATTTCTCCAATGATGTCCAATCCCCATTGCTCAAATGGTTGTTCAATGTTGACTGGTTGCAAAGGGAAAGCTGGTTTTCTTTGTCTTCCACTAGAAGTTTGACAATTTCGCATTTCCTTACATATTCATGAGCATCTCTAAACAGAGTGGGCCAATAATATCCAGCATGAATGATTTTGTGGGCTGTTGTATCAGCTCCAAAATGTCCTCCTGCTGGTCCATCATGTAATTCCTGCAAAACCTTTTGTGCTTCAGGTTTTTCTAGGCATCTTAATAAGATTGAATCATAATTTTGCCTAAAAAGCACATCATCAATAATTGTGAAAATTTTTGCTTTTAATCTAATGGCCCTTTTGTTTTTGTAAGACAGGTTAGGAGGTGCATATCCATTTTTCAAATAAAAGATTAAGTCAGCATATTGTGATTCAGAATCAGTAATACTTATCTGGTTGATCTCTTCGGTTTGATCTGTATCACCTGATTCTGGAATGTTGGATGCTCCTGCCAATAACCTGCAAAAACCTTGGCCTCTAACAATCTTTGTTGGTTTAATTTCTAAGTCATATTCTTGAAGTGTTGTAACCCAATTTGCCCTTTTTTCACCTAATTCCCTTTGGATTAATAGTTGCCTAACCGCAGGGAAAGGAACTATAACTTTTGTATGGGATTTTAAAAGGAAGGGTCTGTAATGTTTGACAACTTTATATACAACAAAGGCTTGTTTTTCTACTTCGGAGTAATTCAATTCAGCACCCTGAAGATTTGAACTATAGAATGAAATGGGTGCTTCAAAATTGTGATTGTTAATCTGTGTGAGTACTGCTGCATAAGACAAATTGGATGCGATAGTATACAATGTGAAATGATTAGAAAAATTAGGAGTATTTAAAGCGGGGCATTGATTATTGATTGTTTGATTAAATCAAACGCTTCCTTTTCTGCTGATCCCCATCTAAAGACTGAATTTTTCTTAATCATAGTTTGAAGTGGCAAAATGATTTGAGAAAAGTCTGGAACGAATCTTTTGACAAAATTGATTTGGCCTAAAAATGACTGCATGGATTTTTTATTATGAGGGAAAGGGATTTTAGAGATTTCTTTGATCCTATCCGGATCAATATAAATTCCATCTTTAGAAACAATAAAGCCTAAGAGCTTTCCTTGGTCAAGAGCGAAGAAGGATTTTTTAGGGTTAAGTGAAATACTGTATCTTTTGCAGCGTTGAAAGATTTGATTTAAATCATGCAAATGGTTGGGTTTTTCTTTAGAAAATACGGTAATATCGTCTAAGTAGACAACTACTGTTTTGTTAATCTACCCTTTAAAAGCTATATCCATTGCTCTTTGGAACGTGGCTCCTGCATTAATAAGTCCGAAAGGCATTTTCTGATACGCATACGTTCCCCATTTTGTTCTGAATGTGGTTTTGAGTCGGTCATCAGGATGGACCAAAACTTGGTTATATCCTGAAAAACCGTCTAAAAAGGACATCAACTCAGAGCCTGCCACTGATTACAGTATCTGCTCCATCGTAGGTAATGGGAAATTATCTTTTAGGCTCGCCTTATTCAAATTTCTGAAATCTATACAAATCCTGATGTCGCCATTTTTCTTTCTGATAGGCACCATATTGGAGACCCAGTTTGAGTGCCGCACGGGAAAAATAATCTTAGCTTTCAAGAGTTTATTGAGGTCAGATTTTATTTGACTCTCTAAGTTTAGATGTATTTTCCTCAACTTATGTTGAATTGGTTTCTGTTCGGGAAGCATTGGAATGGTATGCTGGATGATGGATGTATCATATGTCTTTAAATCGTCATATCTCCAAGCAAAAACATGTTTATTTTTCCGTAACAGTCTAATAAATGCTTCCTTTTCTTCCACGGAAAGTCCCAATCCTAAATTAATGTTTTGAGGATTTTTCTTAGTGCCAAGGTTTATCAATTCAAACCTTAAGGTGGAACTTTGGAGCTTTGTATTGGTTACAGGTTTAAACCTGTCTTTAATATCATAAAGATCCTCAAGTTTCACCACAGGCTTTGGGATTGAATTTTCCTTGTGTTTACCTCTCATTTGAAGGTCATGCTCGTTTTCCTCAATGATTTGATCATCATAGGACTTTTCGAAAGTTAAAAATTGTAAAATGTCTTCATCGTGGTTGAATACTCTTCAATTAGTGACATTGTCAGGAATCGATGGCCTAAAAAGTAATTCTACTGAAAATCTATCTGGGCTATAATCTTCGGAAGGTAGGAGCTTGGAAGCAACATTAGCTAGCAGGTCGGCTGCTGAATTTTGAGACCTGGGAATGGAAGAAGTATTGAATGCCGAAAAGTGGGAGGTGAGTTCCTGTACCAGCAACTGATAATGTTTGAGATGGCTAGAAAGACAATGAATTGTATTCATTACCTGTTTAATAATAATTTCTGAATCTCCAAACACTTTCAAATATTGAACCTTGAGGCCAATTGCTTTATATAGTCCTTGGACTAAGGCTTCATATTCAGCTGTATTATTCGTGCATTCAAACTCTAGCCTACAGGACAACATTGTTTTTTCTCCCTGTGGGCTAACCAAAATAAATCCTACTCCTGAGCCTTCGCTAGACTTAGACCCATCGAAATATAATGACCAGAATAAAGAAGTATTAACAATTTTATTTACAGTTTCCTCAGTATCATTAAAACATCTTGACCTATCTGTTTGTGAATAATTTTTGATCTGAGATGTAGAATTGTTTACTGAGAAAGGTGATGGTTGGGCAGCGAAGTTGCCAAAGAATGACTCTGATGATTCCCCAAAATGTTGTTATTAAATTCTATTGGTTGGTTTTCTTGTTCAAATTCTATAACTGTATGGGTCATGTGTTTCTCCCAATCGATTTTTATCTGATTTGGCTTTCCCTTATAGGGAAGCCACATATGGGACCAATCGGTAGAAATATACCCATGGAGTTTTTCAGACCAATCCCTACTCAAGATCAAACCATAAAATTCAGGAATATCAGCGATTAAGATATCAATTCTTTGAACTATTCTAGGATCAGCTGATAACCTGATAGTTACCGAGTTGATTTCCCCTAAAACCTATACTTTAGTCCTGTCCAACTGCACAATATGAATAACAGACTTTTGGGGTTCAATGTTCAGTTTGGAACAAACTGAAGCTGGAATTATGTTAGAGGATGCCCCTGAGTCAATCAAACAGTTGTGCAGGTTTCTATTGTAGATTTCGTAGGTTAGAAGGAAAGGTGGAGTATGAGAATTTGATCTATCTCCAATCAGAACTGCATCAGTAGCTTCAACCATACCAGAAGGTTGTTGACCTGCATCATTTGCAGCTTTAGCACTGGGAAGGGGTGAAGTAGGAACAACATTTAATTATTTGAGAAGTAATTTTTGCTGATGTTTCAATTTACTAAGTTCAAACATGGTAATGTTTGCCTTAGTCTTTTTCATGTCATCAACAATATTGTAATCCATTGAATCAGACACTACCAATGTCTTAGATGTTGACGGGATATTTGAGGTTGAAGGTTGGTTTTGTGGAACTGTTACAGGTGGCCTCTTTGGGGGTACCTTTTCCTTTGTTGTAGTAGCACCTGCACTCCTTTTCTTTGAAGTTGTCTGAACAGG
The DNA here is from genome assembly GCA_031772625.1 of Pinus tabuliformis. Classification (NCBI taxonomy): domain Eukaryota; kingdom Viridiplantae; phylum Streptophyta; class Pinopsida; order Pinales; family Pinaceae; genus Pinus; species Pinus tabuliformis. The sequence continues at coordinate 1,680,389,678 of CM062816.1, read as the reverse complement.
TTCGGAGGTACTTTTACTCCTAGTAGTGACAGGAAACGCTTCTTCTTCATTTTCTGTATCGGAGTTAGGTAATGTAAAATCCCACATTCCATGACATTCAACAATTTCCTCTTCTTCATCAATTGGTGAAGCTACTTCTTCTTCTCCTTCTTCAAGATCTGAATCTGCATTAGATATAACATTTGGTGGTTTTGATTCAGTTTTCTTGTAATTCTTAAAGGGCCTTTTGGTTGAGGTTTCAGCTACTTGTTTTTTGATTTCAACCATTTCATTTGACATAGTCTTGAGGACCTTTTGTAGCCCCTCCATGTCATATGGATATTTAGGGGTTTTCTTCTTTGAATCATCTTTAAAAGAAACTTTTTTGGTTTTTCTATCTTCAAGAGCAGCTTTCTTCTCTAGAGCATTAATACGTTTCTCCACAGCAAGTGCTTCTTTCATGTTTTCAGCTAAAGTTGGTTTTCCAGCCCTGTCTACAAAAATAGCTATATTGGCAAGTAGGGCAGTTATATACCACTCGCTTCGGATTTGCTCACTTGGTTTGGAGGCCGTTGGGATTTTATTCAAGAGTTTATTGAATCGTGCATTAAATTCTTTAATTGGTTCCCTATGCTCTATCCTAAGATTGGAGAGATCATTTATTAGTGTAGCCAAAGACCTATCATCACCATACTTAGTAAGAAACTGTTCTTGGCAAGTCGTCCAATTGGTAATGGAACCAGAAGGCAAGGAAAAATACCAGGATCCTGCTGATCCTTGCAAAGTATAAGGGAAAAGCCTAACGACAACATCTTGCTCCGTTACTCCCTTCAAATTAACCGCCAACATGAAGTTATTAATATGTTCCTCAGCTTGTGTTCCATCATCTGGATTAAACTTGGATAGCCATTTCTCAGGTGCATCAGGTAATGCATGCAATGGAGCAGGCATGTTGATTGCACCAGGCCTTGTCCATGGATCTGCCATTGTAACCGCAGTAGTGGATGATGCTACTGTTGAACTTCCAGAAGTCTGGGAAGGAGTTGATATTGAGGATTGCGCAGGTTGGGATGTTGAAGTTGCTAATCCCTGATGAACAACAATGTGTGATGAGGGAGTGGATGGTTGAATTCGCACTGGGGAAGGTGAGATGGAGGATGTGGATGAAAGTTCTTCACTGTCAGATCCTTCAGTGTTTTTCTTCGCCTTTTTCCTTTTGGGTAAAGGGAACTCAGTAGGTTCAATACCGAGCTTTCCACTCTGAAGTCTGGTGAGAGGGTGAGGTAAATTGAACTGCGAAGTCGCACTGCTTTGAGATACCTTAGATTTCTGTGGTGATATCGAGAAACTCTGAAGTTTATGGATAAGAGACTGAACTTCAGGAGATTCAAGACTTAATTGTTCTGGAGTATGGTGGGTTTGAGCAGTGGTAGTTGATTCCTCTTCTTCTTGTTTGGATACTGGAAGACCAGCATGCAATTGGGAAGAATGAGGCGATGTGGAGGGAGAATTACTCTTAGAATGGTTTGTAAATTTGGGTTTGCTTGCCATTCACAGTTGAGGCCCTCCTTCTAGCACCAAAAATGTTGAAGCCCCGAAAATTGTTGTATCAACATTGGGGGATAACCACCCGGCCCGGATCTTAATATAGCTCCTTTTCCGTTTGGAATGGTGGCTCCGACTGGGGATAATGGGACCAGTTTCCCAGTAATGAATAAAAGGGGTGGATGAATGATTGATTATCTAATCTAACGATAGGCAAATAATTTAATCTATCAGCAAAATAAAAGAACTACTACTAATCCCGTGAACTATTGTTCTTTGAAATGTAGCGCTTGATGATCTTTTTCTATTGACATGCATATAAATGACTCTATCTAATAAACATAGACATTTATTCATTCAAGGATTACTTTGTTTAAATAGTTAAAAAAAAGATTAACACAATATTGCTACACTTATTATTTATATTATCGATACATATATGATCAAAAGGAAAGCATACTGTAAACATCTAATAGTGGAAGGAATAAAGAATGCTGTTTAAAACACATGCATATATTTGATAATAGCAAAAGCGATCAAATGACAATTCATATAAAAAGAATGAACTCAGACATAGATAATAGTACCATATGAGCTGCTAATCACTCCCAATATCAATCGCTATTTGAAATTCTTCTTCGGACTCAGAGATACTTTCAAACAAAGACAGTAGTGCACATTCGCATAAAAGATTCTTTGTTAAAATCAGAATGATTGGTCCAGTTTTATAAAAGAATATGCCTGAAGTACAATAGTGCAACTTCAGGCTTTAAGTCATATACAAAACTTACGACCCTTTCCAAATATATGAAAGGGTCTATAAATACTTAATTAAGCTAACTACCTATGAAACTGAAATCCTACTTAATTGGTATCAATTGATTTTGAATATCTCCTTCACAACAATCTGGCAGTTGGCGGCATGAATCATCATTTAGGCTATTTGCCTTTAAACCTGAGCTGGCATATCGCAAGCATTGGCTCCACTTCGGGTGGTCTGTTGAGGCGAGAATTCAGTTGGGCAGCATAGGTGGCATCTTGTATATCGGGAATGATATACCCGATTGCATCTGTAAGGCATTTGAGGGCGGCTCTCTGGCTGTATGGTTTGACTAAGAAGAACCAATAGGTGTCCCATGTCAAACTGTTAATTCCTGCGATTAATCTTCCATTTTTCTCTAGTTTTGGATAACATGACTGCTCAAATGTTTTAGCCGCTGTCAATTTACCTGGAGTACATTGAGAAATCATGTTAGACAAGTAGAGAGTATTATTAACTAATTCAACCAAATTACTTGTGGTTGATTTGCATCTTGAAATTGCTCTCTCTGCTTTCATTAACTGGGACTGCCATTTTGTAAATAATATCTCCTTATGTGATTCTAAAATCTTTGGTAAATTAGCCGCATGTCCCTGATCGGTATCTTGCCACTCAAGAAAATTAGTTAATGTTTCATCGGCTTGATCCAAGTCTGTTCTAGCTTTTTTCGATTTTTCACTTATTGATGTCGTCAAATCGCATAATGGTTCCGCCTGGGCGATTTGTTGACATAAAAGCTTTATCTGTGTTATTAATGCCATGTTTATCTGTAATGCCTCTGCTCTGAATTTATCTAGCTGTGGAAGATTCTTTGTTTTCTCTAGCTGGGCTGATAGTTGAGCAATTTGCTCATCTTTTGACTTCAGCGTTTGTTCATTCGCTGCTTTCAGTTGTGCCAATGCCTCAGATAGCTCTTTCTGCTTTTGGATTGCACTGTGATCAATCCTCTGTTTCTCTTCCTGCAATTGTTTAGTCAATTGATTCTTTATTTGTTGTTGTGTTAACAATTGCCATTCTGCTTGCTCCGCCTTCTGCTGTGCTTCTGATAGTTGTGCTTGTAGTGAAAAGTTCTCCTGGTCTTTTGTTTTTAATAAAATACTTACCTCTGATGCCTTGTCTATTGTCACTGCCAAATAGGCTCCAGCATATTGTGATAGTTTTGTTAGGTCATCAGAGGGGTCAAATTCCTCTTTCCAAACCACGTTGCCTGTCACTGTTTGTTCTGGGAATAGGGAAGGTTGATCAGTCCTTCTCCTCTTCCTCTGTCGTTTTACCACAGCTTTGTATCTTGGGCTATAGAAGACATCTAAGGGAGGAATTTCTTCTATTTGCAAAATAATCTGATCGGGGGATCCTTTGGGATTATCTCTACTTCTTTCGAACTGGGTAGGCCGCTGGTTCCACTTGGAACCTGTTTTGAAGTTGTCTCCTATGTATCAGCCGCTTTTGATGTCTCGGCTTCCTTAGAGCACTCCAGATTGCTGATAATTGAGTCGAATTGCTGCCATTCCTGGAGCAATTTCGGGTCAATTTGAGTATCTACATTAACCTCTATGCTGATTTGTTCCTGCTCTTTCATCTGGGTTTCCTCTTGTCTTTTCATATGCACTTCCTCCTGTTCTTTTGATGTAACAGGAGGTTCCTTAGTAAGTCGCTGTTCAGGCTCGCTTGATTCTATTGTTGGGGTTGTTGCTAACAGATCTAGAGGCAGAGTTTGCAACCTCTGTTCTCTAAGTCTGTTGAATTCAACTAACCCGTCATCTTTGTATTCCATTCTAGCCAGCTGAGGAGAACAGGTCATCGAACTTATCTTCTTTATGATCAAACTTTGTCAATTTGGCCTGTTCAAGTGCATTATAGGCGATTTTGTTTGGATCAAATCGCCTATTAGGGAGAGTTGCTAGAGTTAATGCCTTCATCTTTTCAGCTTCTTTCTCTGCATGTTTAAAATCATGCAAAGTGTAGACACCACATCTTAGAGGAAAAGAGGTCCAAACCTGCTTCTTATTTTTCTTTAGGGTTTGTGTAACTCCTTCGGACATAATCTGATAGGCTATCTCCCTAGCCAACAATTTATCGGGAATGTACAAAGGAAGGACATGAGGTTTGGCTTGGCTGCCGAAAATTCTTATATAAGTAAATTTTTCCTCTCCGAATCATCTTCCTATGGATGTCAAATCAACCCCTGCTTGGTAGGAAATCTTGGGAGCAGGTTTATCAAAATTAGAGTAATGAATGGGTAACATAAAGCCATTGCAGAATTGGTATAAATGGTGCTTATAGTAAGTTTTCCATAATTTCTGATGGTATATGTGAATGGGCATGGGGTCTTGTGAAGTCCACCTCCATTCAAGCACGGGAAATTTAGAATTAAAACACAGGGTGTCTAGGATATAAGCAATGTAGTAGAATGGGGGAATAAGCCTTTCAGTGACGCGGGTTTTGCTTCTAAAATCAAGAACTGCTGTTGCTAGCTTATCTGACAGTATAGTTGCCCAATCCATTATTTCACTATTACACACTGCTTCCATCGAAGGAACCATTTCTATAGTGAAATTAGCGGAATCATGCAACCCCCACAATCTACACATCATTATCCCAGCATAACAATAAGGAGAACATAGAGAATCAACACAGTACTTACCCGAAGGTTCATGCTTGTGTTTTGCCGTATTTTGCCTCCAATCCTAAATGGGTTCGGATTCAATTTCATTCTCATCTCGAAATTTTTCCAGAAATGCCTTGTTGTACTTCTTCTCTGGTACAGGCAAATGATACATTTGCCTCAAATCATTAGATTGAAATGAACCGAAGATTCTCCCATCTCTGGTGCAAAAGGTTCTGTCTGTGATTGGGATTTCCTCAATTGCCCACCTCACCACATCCGTATATGGGGGAATTTGTTCCCGAGCTGCTATTCGATGAAGGAAAGAGTCGGCTAAATCCTTTAGAGTAGCATCAGATTTTCGAGTGGTATCTACTGTGGCTTGTACTGCTGTCACCTCAGGTTCTTCGGCTTCAATCAAATTATAGGTACTTTGCCAAGTAGTTTTGGTGAGTCCTAGACATGTCGTGTCGGATATCAATCCTTTTCTCTTAGTTCCTGGATCAGCGATGAGTTGTCCTGTGGCTGGCGAAGCGGAAGCGATTGCAGTTTTCTTAGAATTCTTCCCCATTCTGCTTGGATCTATTGCTTCGGAAGAGTTCTGCATAGGAGTGAAAATGAACGTAATACAGAGAATTGGTAGCGCAAACCAAATATGAGCGAGATATATTGATCAATGCACGATGAAGGATTAACTTAAAGTGGCCGCGGATACAATCTGTGAAAAGATTTTTAGACTTACTATTTCATTAAATGGCCGTTAAAACCTGCCAATCCTTTAAATGCCCATCATATCGCTTATTGGCTGAATGATTTGTTTAAGCGTGCCTTGGATGTTTTGGCGGTTGAGCGCAGGTGAATCGCTGTTGGGAAGATGAGGCCTTTAATACGAATTAATCATAATATCCCTGTTTTAACATTTCTTTGAAATTCGCGTTTTTGGCTTTATCGCAATCGGCCGTCGGGGAAAACTTAAATCGTTATATTGGTTCCTTTTGGAATCCTCGATTGCCGATAGCGATATCGCATCACATCGAGAGTATTAACTGAGCACTTTGAAAAGCATACATGGTACATCCTCGATCACCGATAGCGATATCGCATCGCATCGGGGCGAAAGGAACTTTATCGCATCGCATCAGGGCGAAAGGAACTTTTGTTATGCTATCTTGTTATTGCCGATATCCGATAGCCTTTTGCATGTTGTCGCGTCGGGGAACCAATGGGTCTTTAATTTATGTCTCCTTTGTCATTGCGACATGCGATCGCTTTATCGCAATGATAAAGGATTAATCATTTATATATTATAAGACCAAATAATTGGTTAATCAAAAAGGTTTTGTAATGTTTTCATTTTATTTTCGGACCTTTTTGAATAATACTAAGTTGATACCAATTAAAATAAAAAGGGACCCTTTTCATATTATAGTTTTGAGAATAAAAATGATATGAAGTGGGGGGTTGTTGTAGAGCACAACAGGTCCATTAACAGAGTTCATTGGATGTGGCAATCATTATTGTATTATCCATTTCATAAATATGTCCATTAGCCCAAATCGCTAAAATGTTTTGCATGGGTAAAGAGGCAAGTCCTAAGTGGTATTTAGTCTTCCATAGTCATTGGTTTAGAGCCTAAGGATCTTGATTCAACCCTAAGGGACAATAACTAAGCTTATTGCGAAAATTTGGGCAAGTATATACATGTTGGAAGGCTGCTACATGAGATCTTGTAGTTACTATAGGAAACTGCAGATTTACTACAAGAAACTATAATTCACTGAATGACCAAGAAAATTAAATCCAAATTGTATGGGAATTTTTTTAATTGACTAAGATGTCTCAGGTCTCCATTCCAAGTGGAATCACTCAAAAATACCTTTGTTAACCCATGCTAAAAAATAGTAGAAAATTAATAGTCTAAAATATAGAAATTCGAGAACTAGTGAGCTAGTAAATCTATCAAATGCCTAACCTAATTAAGTGAAAATGAAATGGGGTAATTTTTTTTATTAACTAGATTTTTTTTTTTGATATAATGTAAGTGGAATCAAATTGATTGAAGCTCTTTAGCAAGTTCAAGAAAATAGCAAAAATTTACTGTTATTTGCCACACGAGACTTTAAAAAATTTAGATTTGGAAATAAGAAAACTAATCCAAGTAACTCAATGATTACTATGACCTTCCAAATATGTTCCAAGGATGAAATTATGCTTGTGATCCTACAAAAGAACTTACTTCAACCATTTAACCCAATCATACAACAAGAAATCATCAATACTAAATGCAAAAATAGGAAGAAACAAGAACAAGAGATGCATGTGAATAAGAAGTGAAAGGAATAAAAATAAATGATACAAAAAGGCTTTGAGGCTCCTGGGATGGCCAATCCCATGGAAACTTAGAGTCCTATGAAAAATACCAATATTTAGAAGGTGAACATGGCACCAATATTCATTCTTTCTATCAATACAATTACATCCCTGCAAGAAATGATAGTGGAGCTATAAAAATACAAGTTATCTCCACATGAAGACGAAGAAAAATCAACCTCTAGAGGAAAATTCAACTTGGTAATTATAAAAAATTATTAGGAGGAATTCCCCATGAAAGGACGAATCTTTCCCCACAAAAATCCCTTAATTAGTGGATCTCGTTCCTAATACTAGGAATCTGCATTAAATGACATGTAACACATTCCTAGATTTTCTCAATCATTGGAGCTCCAAAATTTGTGCAATTATTTCAGAATATCTTCTTGATTTATTATTTAATATTGATCCTCCTATAGTAGGGTGCAAGTCCTAAATTATCTCCTCCTCCAAATCTTCATAATCTACCCAATATTCTCATAATATTCCACAAAAATAAATAATATTAGGCACAAATATGCAATTATCCATAAACCTTCTTAACGAACATATTGAAGTTAAAATTACATTATCTAATGCAAAAAGATATGTTTAATGTGATGAAGGATGGTCATATGGGCCTTAATTTATGTCTAATTTAGAAGCCCATCCGTCTTCGCATGAATGTACGATGATATCAAGACATATGAAACACGAATAATCCAACACGTGCTACCAATCTAGGAAGGGGCCAAGCCATTTTAGCAGAAACTAAGGAAATTTCACCCAACGCTTGAGCCCCTCATACAAATGGAATTGAGAAAACCACTGGATGCTCAGATCATTTACAAGGTGTGACATTCAACGTGGGTATCAAAGTTAGTCCTTGTGAGAAAGAAATCTGGGAAGATTCGCCTGTGCGTAGATTTTTGCAATCTCAATTGTGCCTCAGACAAGGACAATTACACAATTCCATCCATGGAGAAGATATTGCAAACAATATATGGGGCCAAAATTGTAACAAACCTGGTGAAAATTCCATGTAATAAAAGTTAATAATGGAAAAATAGTAACCATGGTTGATGGGACACTTATTCCAAGCTGAATATTGGGAAAGACATCCTAGTGTGAGTGTTCATTTGGTTATTAATGACTAAGGAAATTGGAAAAGACAATGACTAAGGGTTTTAGAAGACAAAATGGCATTTTCGGAACATTTATTTATGAAAATAATGGAAATTAGAAGAAAAGGGAGGTGAAAGGTCATAGGTTGCATGTGAAGAGGAAAATGAAGGAAAATAATGGAAAATGAAGAAAATAGAGGCCTCATTCATAAAAAGGATTATGAGGATCAATTGGTAATCTTTTGTCAGTTCAGTTTTGGAGATTTCTCATTATTCTCTCTCTCTCTCTCATACTCTTCGATACTTAGAGGTTTCTTGGATCGCTCTTGGAGGGTGTGGCATACTTAGATTTTGGAGCAAGAAGGAAAAGGAAGAGCAGGAAAGTGCAAGAGGACATTGAGATCAACAACTACAATGAGATTTTCTTGCAGGCCCTGAGTTGCATGTGTGTTTTCCTCACTAGTTTTGGCATGCATGGCATATGCATGTGGATTATTGGTCATGATATGTCACTGGCATGGAGGATTGCCTAAATTGACGGCGGATTGCCTAGCCTTGCCATTTCTTGGATAGCCATGGATATTGTGGGTTTATTTTCATTATTTTTTTTGGTTGGTTCTCATGTTTCCTTAGCTTGGGTTGAGTTATTAGTTCTTGGAAGCCCTAATTGGACAAACACATTGGAAGCCCTGTAACAACTTGGGTTGAGTTACTAGTCCTGGAAGCCTTGGTTGGAAAAATTCTATGGAAGCCCTTGGTGGGTTGAGTTACTAGCCCTGGAACCCTTGGTTGGAAAAAAACTCTGGAAGCTCAACGACAGCTGTGGGTTGAATTACTAGTCTTGGAAGCCTTGGTTGGAAAAAACACTCTGGAATCCCTGAATGCTTGGATAAACACCAATCTGATGATGGTTTTTTGATGTCCGACCGTGAGATGAAATCACTATTTGATGGATTGAGGTGGATGGCCTCTAGAATCCCTGGATGGTTTTGGATTGATATGTTCTATGAGATCCCACATTCATGCTTGGAATATGGCCTGGGGGTGAATGGCTAAAGAGAGATTTGGCTCAACCATTCTATGGTCGGGTGGAATGTGGAAGTCCCATCTCGGGTTTGGATTTTTCATCATCAATATGAGGTTATTTCTCCTTGTATTTCTGTGAGTATTATACTGGTTTATATGTAGATCATATGGTTGTGATTTCATTGGTATTTCTATTTCTATTATGCTGGTTATATACGTGTTTTATGACAATAGCTATGTATGGTTCTCATCATGTTTTTACTTGTAAATGAATGAACAATGTTATCACCAAAAAATGACCACCTATCCATTTCTAATTAAGTGGATCGAAATACACCATGTGGATTTAATTTTACCATAGTAAAATCACTTTCACTATGGAAAATAATTTAGTAAACCACTTTTATTAAATTATTTTCTGATTTAAATAAAAAACCCATGAGAATATTTAGATAAATCATTATTTATTTAATTTTATCTAGGAATTATTATTAAATCATTATTTAATAATTATTCCTTGTCACATTTGACTAAATCCCTTTGGAATATTTAAATAAATCATTATTTATTTGAATTTCCTTATTTTTGTTATTAGAACAATTATTAAAGCGCTATTTAATAATTATTTTGATTTCACACATTTCTTGTTTCTCGCAAAATAATTAATAAATCATTTTATTTGTTAATTATTTCTAAATAAAGGAATTTAACCATTTTAAATTACTTTTCCGTGTGCAATAAATATAATAAAGTATTCCAAGTAGTTAGATATGAATTTGGTCAATAATATTTTATTATTCTCCATTTTCCTGATTAACTCCATACTTTTCTATATAAAGGAGGGTTTTTCATCCATTCTTCACCATGATCATTATCATCGTCTACACTATCATCATTTTCTTGAGCTCCCATTTGAGTTCTTAATCTTTGTTTGGGTTTTGTCACACAGTTGAGAGAGGTAATTCTATTTCTGAAGCATCAAGGATATCAAAGGACCCATCCCACAGAGGGGGACTTACAGACCAATATGTAGATCTCCTTCACCAGGTGTTATCAATAAAGATTTATTCATTTAAAATTGTCTTTCCAATTGGGTTATTATTCTGGATACATTATTTTGCTGCTATTTGTTTTGGATCTTATTTTCTTTTACTACAAATTTTCCATTTGTATTGCAGATCTAGAACGATAGTAGCCATCAAATTGTTGTTAGGGTCACTTGTTTCCTAGTGACTTAAGTGAGGATTTTTGGTACACCTTCCAAGAATTTTCACACTAACAAATAACGTATCAATGACCTAATGGATGAAATGATAGTACATGTGTTGAGGCATCAATGTCTCTTAGTGATTCTCAACTAAGTATGGGACCTCTATGCTCAGATATGTTATTTACACATGTAGATTACATATTCGTGATATGTTTGATGAAATGTTTGTCATGGCTAGTAGGGGTCCAGTCAAGGTCTTATGCAAGTAATTTATTTTGCAATGTCAATTCCTTGTTATCTTACTGTTCTAAAAATGTCATTCTATTATGGGAAGTGACCTGGGCTATGGTACTAAGAAAGTGGCTCAAATCCCAGGGATGTTGGCTTGCAGGCATATGAGAGCATCCAGAGGTCCCTAGATGTTGACATGCCCATAGCATGAGAGCGTCTAAAGGTCAAGTGGTCCAAAATCTCAGTGGGACCCAGGGTCTAGTTGGAAGAAAGGTTGGATTGGTTCCTAAGGGTCCTAATGTTGATGTTGAATGTCTGTATGGCGTGTTTCCATCGGTTCCACTTCCTTAATGTGACTTAGGAGGTTGAATCATATCACATTGGCCTCTCATTAGATGTTTACCTCGACTGGCCGATTGCTTGGGTAGATGTGGGAGGAGGGTTCTACAAAGTGGTATCAGAGCATGGTTCACCCCTCAGACTAGATGGGCTATGTGTTGGTCATGCATGCATGTGCTTGCATTCCATGTGCTTGTTGCATTTTCATAATGTTGATCATGATTGTAGTGATGTCGCCATGTGGAATTTGATGTTATTATTATGGGATGCATCGTCATGAGTGTATGACTGGTTACATGTTGTTATATGTCACTTACATGTATCATTTTTGTATGCTTGGTTGCATTCTCGTATGTTTGGTTACATGTATCATTCTTGTAGGTTTGGTTACAAGTATTGTTCGTTTATGCTTGATCATATGTGCTTATGCATGTGGGTGGTTGGTTTCGCATTAATTATGCATAATGATGTTTGCATGTGGTTAAGTGTGCAGTGATGCAATGATTATTGTCATGCATGAGGTCATGGTGTATGCTTTTGTTAAGGTCATGCATTCATGAGTGGACCCTAGCTAGAATGATGGTTTCATGGTTATATACTTATGTGTTATGCTTTTATATGCTATCATGATTAAGTTATACATGTATCGCACTAATTTTTTGTTCTTGCAGACAAGGTATCCTCCCCGAGATATACTAAGGTATGTTGGTTATTGCGATTTGGTTTAGCTGTACATGATATACCTTGCAGGAAGAAATATCAAATGGCTAGCACGATGGTAGACTACAAAGACTCTCCCTGTGAGTCAAATGAGTAGTATGGTGTTGGGAACTCTTATGATTTGGCAGATACACTAAGAAGCTTAAAGGAAGAAATAAGGAGTTGTAAGGAAGATAATGACAGAATCATACAGGCACAAGAGAAACAACTAGAGGTAAATGCAGTGATACTTCAGAGTTTATCATATTTACAGTGACAAGAACCACGTCAGATCAATTATGAGTAGGAGGACTGATCTAATGGGGCATATGGTAGTAGATCACATGATGGTCATAGGTCAAATAGAGATGACATGGTCAGAGATGGAAAATTTTTGGACACTCTAGAGAGGAGAAGGGATAGACACAGGTACTATTATAGTTCTAATTCAGATAGGCACTATGATCGTCATCATTATCATCCGTATAGGAGGAGTGATAGGGGATGCTTTCCATATGAGTTTAAGAAAGAAAATTCACCTACTTTTGATGGAGAGATGAAGAAACCATAGGATGCAAAGGCATGGTTGCTTGGCATGGGGAAGTTCTTCAGGTTGCGTGACTATTAAGAGAACATGAAAGCTAGAGTAGATTCATTCAATCTCAAATGTAAATAAGACATTTGGTGGGAAGATGTGAAGAATGTCAGATGTATTCATGAGAAAGAATTGACTTGGAGTGAGTTTGAGTGGCTATTCAAGAAGAAGTATTTGTTTGAGAGATACTTTGATGAAAGGGAAAAAGGATTCTACGTGCTAAAGATGGGATCTATGACAGATGAGGAGTACACTAGCAGGTTATTGGAGTTACTGAGGTATGTGCCTCACCTCACAAAGGAGAAGGCCAAGATTCAGAGGTTCATTAGTGGATTACCAGTTACATTCAAATACAGGATTGAGTTCAATGAGCCAAGGTCATCGGAGGAGGCCATTCGAAAGTTAAGGCATTGCTATGAGAAATCGAAGCACAGATCTGAGACTAAGCTAGGCTGGAAAGGTAATGCAAAGAACAAAGGAAAATGGGACAGAAAGCAAGAAATCCATTAGGGTACAGGTAATAAAGAGAATGCAATGCCATCTAAGAAGTTCAATGCATTAGATAGAGGACAAGGACATCAATTTGAGGAGAAGAGCAAGGATACATGCTGAAAGTGTTAGAAAAATATTATATATGACAGAGAAATGCAAGACATATAATATGTGGAAAAATACAAACACATAGAAATAGAGAGACACAGATATACGTGGTTCACCCAGTTCAGGCTACTTCCACTCCGAACAACCAGTCCTTCCTTTTTATTATCTAGTAAAATGAAGAGACACAACCTACAGCAGATCCGTTGTAATATCCTCTGTTTTCTCTCATAGTCTCACCTCTCTGTTTCTCACTCTAAGAATACACTTCTATCTCATAGCCTCAATACAATGCCCTAATACAAAGAGAGGGGTTGCTTTCTAGGGAAAAAAACCCTAACCTAAACATAAATTCTACCGTCAGATCATCCGCCTAATGAACGACCCAGATTGACTAGAAATTACTATACTTTTACAAGGAAATTTTACATCTGTTTTTAGCTTTGGGGGTGCTGTCCCCGAAACCCCTGCCGAGGGACCGCTAGCCCCTGGACGCCTTAGCCAGGGGGGATGGACCCCCTGAACCCCCTGTGGGGGGGGGGGGGGCAAGTCCCCCTCGCACCCCCCCGCATGGAGGGGTGTACAATCTTCCTTGGGCATACATACAGTTGAAACAAAGACCTCTAAATTAGGATGATAATCATGCTCCACACCCAACAGAAAGCCTATAGAGTATTGGACTTGTGGAAAAGATCACCGTAAGAGAGATTGTCCACAGAATCAGGGTGGTAGGCCTTAGATATATAGTGCGTAGGAGGCACAGACTATTTGAGATGTTGGTCAGAGAGTTCCTCGTATCTATGTAGCATTGGATAAAAAACATGTAGACCATCAAACATCTATCATTGAGATGGATGGTAAGCTTTGTGATCAAGTTATTTCTATTTTGATTGACCCTAGATCTAATTATAGATATGTTAGTCATGAATTTGTGGATAAGTGTGGTTTGAGTAAATAATTGCATGTAAAATATTGGTTAGTGCAGTTGGCTACAGATACAAAGAAGCGAGTTCACCATTGGGTAAGAGATTGCACATTTGATTTAAATGGTATGCCTACCGCAACACATTTGAATGTATTACCATTGGGATCATAAAGTATGTTGTTGGGCATGGATTGGTTGTATCTTCATAGAAACAAGGTGGATTGTTATGAAAAATATATTGAGTGCTTGGATGACAATGGGGAACCAAGAGTCTTGTAGGGAAAGAAGAAAGCCACATCAGTTCGGATGGTAACAACTATGCAAGCAAAATGTAGTCGCAGAAAAGGGTGTGTGTTATTTGTAGTGCACATTTCTAGTGATAAGGGTAAGGAAGTTGAGGATGCAGATGTTTTGAGCAGGTACCCAGTTTTACAGCAGTTCAAGGAAGTATTTCTCGAGGACATTACAAAGTTTCCACCTCACAGGGAAGTCGACTTTTCTATTGAGTTGGTACCAGCGACAAATCCAATATCGAAAGCACCTTATAGGATGGACATACCTGAGTTGGTATATTTGAAGCTACAGTTGAAGGAAATGTTGGACAAAGGATACATTAGGTCAAGTGTATCACTTTGGGGCACACCAGTATTGTTTGTGAAGAAGAAAGATGATACTCTCAGACTATGCATTGACTACAGGTAGTTGAACAAAGTGACCATTTAAGAACAAGTATTCATTGTTGAGGATTGATGACTTGTTATATTAGTTGAAGGGAGCAACAATGTTCTCGAGCATTGATTTGAGATCCAGATATCATCAGGTACACATCAAAGAGGTGGACATTTAAAGAACAATTTTCCGGACCAGGTATGGGAATGATGAGTTTGTTGTAATTCCATTCGGTTTGACTAATGCTCCAACTATATTTATGTGCTTGATGAATAGTGTGTTTCATCCATATTTGGGTAAGTTTGTTATTGTGTTTATTGATGACATATTGGTATATTATAAAAATGAGGAAGTGCATGCCAATAATTCAGCAACAGTGTTGAGATTGTTGAGAGCGCATCAGTTGTATGCTAAGCTCAAAAAGTGTAGTTTCTTTCAGACTGAGATACATTACTTGGGGCATGTTGTCTCCAAGGAGGGCATCGTAGTAGATTCAAAAAAGATAAGAGCCATCATGGAGTGGGTAGCTCCTAAGAATGTGGATGAGGTGAGATATTTCATGGGGTTGGAAGGCTATTATAGGAGGTTCATCAAGAACTTCTCACAAATTTCTTATCCTATCACATCATTGTAGAGGAAAGGTAAGAAGTTCAAATGGACAAAGGAGTGTGAGGCTAGTTTTGAGCATCTTAAGTGGTTGTTGACACATGAACCAATGTTAAATATTGTATATCTGGACAAAGAGTTTGTAGTATGTACAAATGCCTGCAAGAAAGGACTTGGTGGAGTCCTTATGTAGGATGGACAGGTGGTAGACTATGAGTCGCAAAAATTGAATGAGCACAAGAAGAACTACCCCACACATGATCCTGAGTTGGAAATGATCATACATGCATTGAAGATGTGGAGGCACTATCTTCTAGGCAAGAGGTTTACATTGATGAGTGATCACAGTGGTTTGCGATATCTATTTGGCCAACCAAATCTGAATGGTAGGCAGGCTCAGTGGTTGGCTACGATTAGTGAGTTTGATTTTGAGATCAGGTACATCAAAGGCAAAGAGAATAGAGTGGCAGATGATCTTAGCAAGTGAATATAGGTAAATCACTTAGTAGCTATGAGATCCTATGGGACAAACTTACATGATAGGATCTTGCAGGCGGGTTAGCATGATGTTAGAGATATGGAGATTATGCATAGGTTTTAGCAAAGTACTGATACAGGTACATGTGGTAGTACACGTACAGGTATAGGTATAGGTGTAGGTGCATAGGATGTGGACTATCACCTTACAACAGATGGATTGGTCTGATTCAGAGACATGATATATGTGCTAGAAAAAAATGAGATCAATAAGATGATCTTGAGGGAGTTTCATGTGAAACCATAATTGGGTCACCCAGGTTATCAGAAGACATTGACAACAATGAAGATATTTTATTATTGATCGAACCTGAAGAGGGATGTAGCAGAGTTTGTGGCTAGGTGTTTTGATTCTCAACGTGTGAAGGCAGAGTGTAAACATCTAGGTGGACTGATACAACTGATTATGATTCTGAAATATAAATGGTAGGTCATTTCCATGGACTTCATTACAGGTTTGCCACAGACATTGAGACAACATGATTCCATCATGGTTATTGTGGACAGGTTGACAAAGGTTGCACACTTCATTCCACTGAAGTCTACATTCTCAACTAGCGATGTGGCACAGGTATTCATCAGAGATGTGGTTAGATTGCATGGTTTTCCGAAGAATATCGTGTCAAACATGGATGAAAAGTTCACTACCAAGTTTTGAAAGGAGTTGTTTGCAGGTTTGGGCACAAATTTGCCCTTCAGTACAACTTATCATCTGGAGACAAATGGATAGACAGAGAGGGTTAACAGGATATTGGAGGACATGTTGAGGATGTATGTGATGCATCAAAAGTGAAAGTGGGAAGAGTATCTTCCACTGGTAGATTTCGATTACAATAATGGGTATGAAGAATCTTTGAGGAAGAGTCCATTTGAGGCATTGTATGAGTGGAATTGCAATACTCCTATCAGTTGGAGTGATCCAGTTAACAGGGTGTGATTGGACTGGACATGTTGGCAGACATGGAAGAGGATATGCAGGTTATAAAGAAGAATCTAAAGGCAACACAGGATAAGAAGAAGAGTTACGAAAATCAGAATAGATTGTTTAAGGAGTTCTAGGTTGGGGAACATGTGTACTTGCACATCAAACCGAAGAAGAGCTCCTTATAGATTGGATCATGTGCCAAGCTAGCACCACGGTTCTGTGGACCATTCAGTATTGTTGAGAGGATTGGGTTAGTAGCATATCAACTTTCACTACCTTAGATAATGAAAGTCCATGATGTTTTCCATGTGTTAGAGCCTAGATTTTCCTCAGGCTGAAAAGGCAAGGTTCTAGGTCCACATCATACCACGCTCAGCCTCGTAGCTAGCCCTACGAGGATAGGAGAGGGCTCTCTCCGGGTCAATCTCAGCAAAATATAATCAGATGCGGCTTGAGATGACTGATTTAACAATTAATCTTAGGCTAGGTTGTTGGAAATAATACTGAGAGGGGGGGTGAATCAGTATTATCAAATTCTTTTCAATATATCTTCTTTATTTTTACTTTGAATAATTCTTCAAATATTGATCATTACTTTGTATGTCAGTATCATAAAATAATGAGCAGGAACAAGAAAAGAAAATAGTCACACAAAAGAACACCAGATATAAGGTGGAAACCCAATGTGGGTGAAAACCACCTGCTGCAATATGTCTCTATCTTCTTTTAATAAGAAACTCCTTTTACAATGATTTTGTACTGGTGCAGTCCTTTACCAGTACGCAGGCTACAACCTGCAGAGAGCTACAACTCTCTCTCTCGTTTTCCAGTCTCTCCTGGAAGGGAGCTACAACCCCCTACTTCTTTTCTTTCAAGGACCACTTTTCATTAATTTTCAGACTGGATCCAAGAACATCAAAAACCCATCAACTACACTTGCATCATCAATCTCTGATTTCACCAAAGCCAACCCGCATACAGATCTGCAAATATTTCCTTATAACTTTGCAGTTGTTCCATACATCAGACATACCCAGATCATAACATGTGTACAATAAAACATGCATCAATAATTCAGACCTAGATTATTAGATTTATAGATCAAGCGTGTGCCACATACCACTATTCCAGCCTTAAGATTTTGACCCATCAATAGAACTTATCCTTCTCCTTACGCTCAGGTTCCTTCTTCATTCAGATCCAGATCTGCACCATAACCCAATCACCATATTCCAGATCTAGCACTTTATCAGATATTCAATAATTCAGAAGATGCTTTGCCAAATGATCTCCTTCCTCTTTTATAGCCTTAGTCCTTTCTCAATACCACGGTCCAAAACCATAGGATCAAAAAAATTGTTGGACTAATACCATGAACCAACCATGAAAGTGCGTGAGATCAACACTTTTGGATGCAATACCACGGACCAAAACCATAGGATCAAAAACTGTCGGACTAATACCATGAACCAACCATGAAAGTGTGTGAGATCAACACTTTTGGATGCAATACCACGGACCAAAACCATAGGATCAAAAACTGTCGGACTAATACCATGAACCAACCATGAAAGTGTGTGAACTTTTCTCTTGCATGAAAGTGCGTAAACTTTTCTCTACATGAAATAAACTTTTCTCTGCATAAAAGTGCGTGAACATTTCTCTACATGAAATAAACTCTTCTCTGCATAAAAGTGCATGAACTTTTCTCTACATGAAATAAACTTTTCTCTGCATAAAAGTGCGTGAACTTTTCTCTACATGGAATAAACTTTTCTCTGCATAAAAGTGCGTGAACTTTTCTCTACATGGAATAAACTTTTCTCTGCATAAAAGTGCGTGAACTTTTCTCTACATGAAGGAAACTTTGTTGCACTATAATTTATCAAATAAATTTGCTGCACTATAATTTATCATTTGTGTGATTTGCCATCAAGGACAACACTTGTCTCATAATGCCAACAATCTCCCCCTTTGGACTTGATGGCAACAATACCAAATCACTCTCCCCCTTTGACATCAAGGGCAAAGGGCGAACCAAGATATTCTCTTTCCTAGAAAGGCATTCCGCTGTTCATACTCCCCCTGAGTACCTGTTGAAATCTCTGAATGAGCTCCCCCTTTGTATATGCCAAGGTGTACCAATCTGTTCATGCTACATGCTGAAAGCTCTGCTCTTTCTGAAATGTGCTGTTCATGCTCCCCCTGACTGTAGGAAAGATCTGCAAAAGATGTTCTTCAAGAAGAACCAAGACTTATACATCATGAAAGAGATAGAGACGTATTGCAGCAATATTCAGACCAGCATCCATTATCTCCTTCTGTACTTCCTCCATAATGCCAACAAAGCATGATATGCTCCCCCTGAACCTGTGCGATTCGATCTTCGACCAATGTACGCATATACTTCAGATGAACCTTGCGTACAACCAAAAATCAGAAGAGATTCAACAACAAGATGATATATCAACAACCCCCAGCTTTTGCCTGAGGTATTCAAAGGTCTCCCTAGGCAATGGTTTGGTGAGTATATCAGCAACCTGTTCCTTAGAAGGAACATACTCCAACTTGACCTTTTGTTCAAGCACTTGTTCCCGGAGAAAGTGATACTTGATTGGTATGTGCTTGGTTTTTGAGTGCAAGACTGGGTTCTTTGAAATCCTGATTGCACTTGTATTATCACATAAGATGGAGATAGGTGGTGTATAAGTGATTTGAAAATCCTGCAGGGTCTGCATCATCCAAAGGAGTTGAGTGCAGCAAGATGCAGCAGCAACATATTCTGCTTCAGCTGTAGACAAGGCAATCAAACTCTGTTTCTTGCTGAACCAAGATACTAATCTGGAACCCATAAAGAATGCACCACCACTTGTGCTCTTCCTGTCATCCACGCTTCCGGCCCAATCTGCATCAGTATAAGCATGAAGTGTGAGATCTGTATCTCTAGGATACCATAAGCCATAGTTTTGAGTCCCTTGAAGATATTTAAAGATTCTCTTTACTGCCTGAAGATGAGTTTCCTTTGGATTTTCCTGAAATCTTCCAACTATTCCCACTGCATGCATGATTCCTGGTCGGGTACCTGTCAAATAAAGTAGACTTCCAATCATAGATCTGCAGGTTGGTTGATGTACTGTTGCTGATTCATCATTTGCACTGAGGCTACATCCTGTGACCATGGGTGTACATACTGATTTTGCATCTTCCATGCCATATTTCTTCAAACTCTGCTTGAGATACTTGGTTTGAGACAAGAAGATCCCTCCTTCCTTTTGTTGGATTTGCAGGCCAAGAAAATATGTCAATTCTCCAAGCAAGGAAATTTTGAATTCTTTCTGCATCACCAAGGCAAAGCTTTGACTCATAGATTCTTCATTGCTGCCAAAGATAATGTCATCTACATACATAACAAGTATTAGCAATTTGTCATTTTCTATTTTTATATAAAGATTGCTATCTACTGATCCTTTTGAAAAACCTTGTTGATGAAGATATTTGTCCAAACGATAGTACCAAGCCCTTGGAGCTTGTTTAAGACCATAGAGAGCCTTTTTAAGTCTGCATACAAGATTTGGATCATTTCCAAGAATGAACCCATCTGGCTGCTCAATGTATACTTCTTCTTCTAAGTCTCCATCCAGAAAGGCTGATTTCACGTCCATTTGAAATACTTTGAACTTTTGAAAGCTTGAGAGAGCAAGGAACATTCGGATGGCCTCAAGTCTTGCAACAGGAGCAAAAGTTTCCTCAAAATCTGTTCCTTCTTGCTGCGCATACCCTTTACAAACAAGTCTTGCCTTGTTTCTAATTACTTCCCCATTTTCATTCAACTTATTTTTGAAGACCCATTTTGTCCCCATAACATTCTTATCCTTTGGTCTAGGAACCAACTCCCAAGTGCTGTTCTTTTCAATCTGCTCAAGTTCTTCATCCATTGCTTTGACCCAACATTCATCTTTGCATGCATCTTTTACATTTTGTGGTTCAGTGGAGGAGATTAATGCCAAATAGCTTGAAGCTTCTGCAATTGTTCTTCTTGTTTGTACACCTGCTTCTTTCTGCCCCAAAATCTGAGATTCTGGATGATTCTTCTAAACATACCGGGATGGAGTCTTCTCTTCTATTCTTATCTGTTCCTCTGGTGCTCCTTGAGGTTCTTCTTCTTCATCATTCTGTCTTTGAGGGTAGTCTTCATGTTCTTCGATATTTTCATGATTTACTTGCCTAGGAATGTATCCCTTTTCATCAACCACTACATCAATGCTGTCAACAATTCTTCCAAGTCTTTTATTGTAGCACTTATATGCTTTGCTGTGTGGAGAATAACCAAGAAGAATGCCTTCATCTACTCTAGGTTCAAGTTTTCCAAGTTGCTCATCAGTATTCTTAATATAGCATTTTCTCCCAAAGATTTTGAAGTGCTTTACCGAAGGAGTCTCACCATACCAGAGCTCATGAGGAGTTTGAGTGCTGTTCACTCAGACATTTGTTTTGTTGAGAATAACAACCACAACATATGCGGCTTCACCCCAGAAAGTTGCGGGAGTTCCAGACTCATCCAGCATAGCACGAGCCATTTGTTGGACTGTTCTGTTCATCCTTTCCACCACTCCATTTTGCTGAGGAGTTCTAGCTGTAGAGAATTCTCTTCTTATCCCATGTTCTTCACAGAAATCGAAAAATTCATTTGAGGTAAACTCCCCACCTCTGTCAGACCTAAGGCACTTAATTTTGTAACCTGATTCATTTTCAACCAAGGCTTTGAAGGATTTGAATTTCTCGAATGCTTCGTCTTTGTGCTTCATAAGTCCTAACCAAACAAACCTGGAGAAATCGTCAATGAATAATATCAAGTATTCTTCTCCTCGAGGTGTCCTTTTCCTAAATGGACCACATACATCTGTATGGACTAGCTCAAGAGGCATGCTAGCTGATCCTTCCTTCTCTGGAAAGTTAGTTCTGGTTTTCTTTCCAAACTGACATGATTTGCATATGGTGTTGTCTGGAATTTTGATATCTGGAAGACCACGAACTGCCTGATATTTGCATGCTTTCCTTATTTGTGAAAAGCTTAGATGCCCCAACCTCCAGTGCCATAACCAGTGTTCATCATCCTTGCTCAAATAACATTGTTGTTGTCCTTCTTCAAATATGTATAGATTATTTGGATTTCTTCTACCTTTGATCACTGTTTCACCTGTATCAAGATCACGAACATGACATCCGTTTGATCTAAATATCACCTCGGTTCCTTGATCACACATTTGGCTGACACTTAGAAGATTATGCTTCAATCCATCAACATACAAAACATTTCCAGCTTTGACCTTTTCTTTTAACTGAGCAGCGCCTTTTCCTTTTATAGCTGCAGGAGTATCATTTCCAAAAGAAACTTTCTTTCCTTTTTCTAAAGCAGAATATGATTCAAGTTTTTCTTTATCACCTATCATATGTTTCGAACATCCACTATCAATGTACCATAGATTTTCTTGTCCTTCTGCATAAAATGCTATCCCACATCTTTCTGTTTGTGGTTCCTTTATTCTCCATGTTCTGGTGCTTGAGGCTTGTTCCTTTGTTTGCTGAAACCTGCTCCTGCATTCAGAATCTTCATGACCAAAGTTATTGCAAATAGAACATTCAACTTCATTTTCAAGAGCCGAAAAGTTGTTATAGGTCCTTTTTGTAATCCCAATCATACTTCTTTGTTTTTGAGCTTCTCTAGTCATGATTGTTTTATATGCAACACATTGAGCTGCTTTGTGACCGAAGTTATGGCAAGAGAAACATTGACCATTGAAGAAACTTCTGCGATTATCAAATCTACCAGCCAAATGATTGTAATTTCTATAGTCATCCATTCTTGAAACAAATTGAGAAGAGTTTACCTGTGGCTGGTTGTAGCTTTTGTTCATCCTTAAGACAGATTGCCCCTGGTTTACCTGATAGTCTTTGTTCGTTCTTGATGTAATTCGTCCCTGCTTTACCTGGTGCTCTCCATTGTGCTTTTGCTCATTCCTTCTTGCTGCATCAAGATAACTCTTTGAGGTGGATGCTTGAGATGTTTCTCCATTATACCCTAGACCTGTCTTGTTTAGCGGAGAACGCTGTACATTGATGATCTCATCCAGAGTTTCAGATCCTTTGACAAACTTAAGATTAATAGCCTTTGTTTTCTCAATTTCTTTTCTAAGGTCAACAATTTCACCTTCTAACTTTTCAAGATATTTTTCTTTTTCATCAATTTGAAATTGTAGAGTATGAATGATCATATTCTTTTCTTCTATACATGTCTTAAGTCTAGAAATCTCTTCATAAAAACTATCCACATCTATAGCATCCATGTAATCATCATCTTCAAATGCTATTAAAAGTTTATAGTCATTACCTCGTTCATCTTCATCACTATTTGATAGACCATCACTGTCTTCATGAGTGTAGTAGCTTTTCTTATTTGCATTTTGTTTCTTGTTCCATCTAGCAGGTTCCTTTCCTTTGTCAATCTTATCCTTATGAGGACATTTGGTAGCATAATGACCTACTCTTCCATAAGCAAAACATTTAAAAGTTAGCTTACCTCTGAACCTTCCAGTACCGCGTTGAAGATTTCTGACAAAATTTGATTCTTCTTCTTCTTCTGGCACGTGACTTGATTCATAGTAGTCTCCTTTGCCTGAAGCCTTAAAAGCAGCTTCTCTCCTGTCTGATGGACCTCCTTTTCTCATTTCATAAGCAGTTAGAATTTCGTGTAGCTGAGACATAGTAAGAGTTCGTAGATTTTCCTTTTCTTCTATTGCAGATACTTTATATTCAAACTTGGGGGACAATGATCTTAGGACTTTTTCAACCACAACAACCTCTTTTATTTCTTCACCCAAGTTTTTCATACAATTAACAATCTCATCTACCCGAAGGAAATAGTTAGCCACACTTTCATCATTATACATTCTGAGATTCTCATACTGAATCCTGAGGGTTTGAAGTTTTGCACATTTTACCTGTTCATCTCCTTCGTAGCTAAAAACAATCTTGTCCCATATTTCTTTTGCGGATTTATATTGCATAACCTTCACGAATTCAGATTGAGATAGACATCCTAGAAGAGTATTAACTGCCTTTGCATTTGTTTCATATTTCTTCTTCTCAGCTGAATCTGTAGGAGTAGCTGATGGAAAAGTATAC
Source organism: Pinus tabuliformis (assembly GCA_031772625.1). Lineage (NCBI taxonomy): Eukaryota > Viridiplantae > Streptophyta > Pinopsida > Pinales > Pinaceae > Pinus > Pinus tabuliformis. The sequence continues at coordinate 1,680,365,715 of CM062816.1, read as the reverse complement.
CCTGTTTCTATAATTTCCCATACTTCTGTACCCAAAGATTGAAGATAGGCAGTAACTCTTACCTTCCAATATACGAAGTTTGTCCCATCAAAAATTGGTGGCCTGATTGATGCTTCCCTCTCGTAGTTGCTCATGATGTTAGATCTTCCTTCAAGCGATCAAGCTTCTTCAGAAGAACCTCGCTCTGATACCAATTGTTGGAAATAATACTGAGAGGGGGGGTGAATCAGTATTATCAAATTCTTTTCAATATATCTTCTTTATTTTTACTTTGAATAATTCTTCAAATATTGATCATTACTTTGTATGTCAGTATCATAAAATAATGAGCAGGAACAAGAAAAGCAAATAGTCACACAAAAGAACACCAGATATAAGGTGGAAACCCAATGTGGGTGAAAACCACCTGCTGCAATATGTCTCTATCTTCTTTTAATAAGAAACTCCTTTTACAATGATTTTGTACTGGTGCAGTCCTTTACCAGTATGCAGGCTACAACCTGCAGAGAGCTACAACTCTCTCTCTCTCTCTCGTTTTCTAGTCTCTCCTGGAAGGGAGCTACAACCCCCTACTTCTTTTCTTTCAAGGACCACTTTTCATTAATTTTCATACTGGATCCAAGAACATCAAAAACCCATCAACTACACTTGCATCATCAATCTCTTATTTCACCAAAGCCAACCCGCATACAGATCTGCAAATATTTCCTTATAACTTTGCAATTGTTCCATACATCAGACATACCCAGATCATAACATGTGTACAATAAAACATGCATCAATAATTCAGACCCAAATTATTAGATTTATAGATCAAGCATGTGCCACATACCACTATTCCAGCCTTAAGATTTTGACCCATCAATAGAACTTATCCTTCTCCTTACGCTCAGGTTCCTTCTTCATTCAGATCCAGATCTGCACCATAACCCAATCACCATATTCCAGGTCTAGCACTTTATCAGATATTCAATAATTCAGAAGATGCTTTGCCAAATGATCTCCTTCCTCTTTTATAGCCTTAGTCCTTTCTTAATACCACGGTCCAAAACCATAGGATCAAAAATATTGTTGGACTAATACCATGAACCAACCATGAAAGTGCGTGAGATCAACACTTTTGGATGCAATACCATGGACCAAAACCATAGGATCAAAAACTATCGGACTAATACCATGAACCAACCATGAAAGTGCGCGAGATCAATACTTTTGGATGCAATACCACGGACCAAAACCATAGGATCAAAAACTGTCGGACTAATACCATGAACCAACCATGAAAGTGTGTGAACTTTTCTCTTGCATGAAAGTGCGTAAAATTTTCTCTACATGAAATAAACTTTTCTCTGAATAAAAGTGCGTGAACATTTCTCTACATGAAATAAACTCTTCTCTGCATAAAAGTGCGTGAACTTTTCTCTACATGAAATAAACTTTTCTCTGCATAAAAGTGCGTGAAATTTTCTCTACATGGAATAAACTTTTCTCTGCATAAAAGTGCGTGAACTTTTCTCTACATGGAATAAACTTTTCTCTGCATAAAAGTGCGTGAACTTTTCTCTACATGAAGGAAACTTTGTTGCACTATAATTTATCAAATAAATTTGCTGCACTATAATTTATCATTTGTGTGATTTTCCATCAAGGACAACACTTGTCTCATAATGCCAACATAGATATGAAGTGCAAGGTTTTGATTTGATTTTTTAGAAGTTTTGTTGGAAAAAGGGAAAGGCAAATTTGGGTCCGGGGATGAGGCCAAATTTTTGCAGAGTTCTGGTTGGGGCAGGGTAGGCAGTAGTTTTGATGCTTGAGATTAAATGAATGGATAAAAAAGACTGCTGAGGAGCTGAAGAGGGAAAGAGGATACCGAGAATCCTCTTCAAACTGAAGAAAACATTGAAAATTAAACAAATTTTAAGGCAGAGCACAACAAGCTAATGGATTCTACCTTTTGTCACTCATTTGTTTAATTTCAGAAGCAAAGAGAAGGGAAATGGGATACATGAAACATCAATGAACTTACAATTGCATGAAGAAAAACACCATCAAAACACAGAGCCACAAGGATCCCAACAAGTGCTGCAAAGCCCTGGTATTTCCTTTGCCAAAAATGCAGAAATCGGATGTACAATGGAGTGCCAAGCAATCCCAAGTGTCCAAACCTGAAAATGACTCAGAAAATACATGATGTAGACTAGCTCAACCCATTCCCATGCCTCTAGGGGTCGAGCTCATCATTCTAGGAGCTGTTTCAACTAATTCTAAACAAAGCACTAAAATCTAGGCAATCAAACAACTTGCCTCTATATGGTAGGAAACTGATTCACTCATTTAATTTTGACTTTTTAGTGAATGAATCCTCTAGAACAAGTAAATATGTACCAAAATTACATCATGGTTATGAAATTACATCATGGTGGATCAAGAGTTACATGAAAAAGTGAAACTAGTCAAAACTGGGCGAATTTCTGAGCTGTACAGTGAAAAATAGGCAAAAATCCTCTATGCGTCGCGCCTGATTCTCTATGCCTTATGCCACTTTGGAGCTGAATTGGAGGCCCTTCCCGAAGTCCAAATTGAGCTCATGATAGCTCGTTGGAAAGCCTTGCCTATCTACTTTCCAACCCAAGTGGAATTTTTCAATTTGGTGTCCATTTGCCCCTCCAAAATCAAATCTCCCAAGATTTCTTCCTGTGTGTCAAAATAGGGGCAGTGAGGTCATTTTTTGAGTGTTTTTGGCCTCTTGAGGGCTCAAAACCTGCCCAAATTTCTTGGCCATGCACAAGAAACCATAATTTTTCATGCCAAATCCAAAAATGTAAATTTTTTGAGATTTGGAGCCCTCTAGCAAAAGCGAGCGCCACGTGGCGCGGCGCATAGGGAGGCAAAACCTGTTTTTTAGTGCAAAAAATTTCAAAATGCCAAAAATTGCTCCAAATTTCTTGAAATTTGGGCTAGACCTTCTCTATCAAGTGTCATGCTAGGCTAAAGAGGCTTCGACCAATATCTGAAGATGATCATGCTCCTTTTGCCTCTTTTGCTTCCTTATTGCCTTCTTTAATTTTGCCTTTAGATTCCCTATTCGTGCCTTGCAAACCTTGTTCCGTGCCATGTAGTGGAAACCCATGTGTCTCAAAAATGATTTGTCCCTATCGATCTTGTCTAGCAGTCTCTCTAAGTGTATGTTGAATCTTTCGAGCCAAGACTCCTGATCATCATTAATCTCTTGCTCCAATGAAGTGAATTCAATCCTCCTCCTTTGGGCAGCTTGACGATTTTCCCTGATGTTTTGTAATTCCATAATCACCTTCTAATATTCAAGCTACTTATTCCTTTGCTCGAAGTATTTTATATTCCAATTAGCCCTCTCCAAGTTGAGGGACAAGGCTTTGATCTCTGTCTACTGCTCCTGGATGATATCTCTAAGGTTGGCACTTTGCGGGCCCATGTTTGTATCGTCATCCTGAATGAGAATGAAGTCGGTCTCTCGTTCACCTGAAGGCCCCTCATCCTGCATTGGCCTCTTGCCTTTGTCTTGTACCTATGGTTTTGATGTCAGAAGTGAGGCCCCTTCCACACCGGGTGGAGATAACACTCGCTTTGCTGCAGCAAACAACTGCCTGGTACCCTTCTGATAAGTAATGAAAACCGATATAGTAGCAGTGTGTGGATCATGGCCTTCATGCTGATGAGAAGGTCCACCTGTCTCATGCCCAACCTCTGAAGGTCCTTGTGAGGCTCTGAAGAAGTCACGAGAGATGAAATCATCCCAAGTGATGCCCTGTAATCCAAGCTGATGAACCACCAAAATTTTGATGAGAGCAAAATGGAAAATACTGTTGAATTGCTACTGAGGGGTCTTGTGTTGCACAAGGGTGGTCATCCTCTCTATGTTTCGGCATATGAAATAAGGAATGTTCATCATCCGTACCCGGGTGAAATGCATGAGCAACCTGATGTGATAAGCATATAAACGAGAGAACCGGCCTTCACAACTGAAATACTTCATGATTAATTTCATTAGTGGAGCATATTCATCTTTAAGATATCGGAATGGAAACACTCTCTTGAGCTGCCTCAAGAAACCGGGTTTAATATATGGCTCATAATGCTGCCGGTCAATCTTCTGCCTCTTGTTCCATGGTTCTCCAATGTTTGGTATGCTGGTTTCTAATGAAATCAAATCTGGTGTTAGTGTGAAAGTGACACCAGCTAAAGTGACCTGATCACCATGTAAATGCATTACAAAAAGACGAGCCAACTCATGATGAAATTGAACATTAGCAACCTTCTCACAAAACTCATAACATGACTGAAGCTGAAAACAGGAGATGGCAAGAGGGCAGACCTGTAATTCAGTAAGAGTGTTTGGTTCTTCTCTGATATGTCTGCCACCTCTATGAGGCCTCCTGGGTGCATGTCCCTCCGTGGGTGAGTCACTTTGGGTCTCCACTCCATAATCAGATGAATGACTGGATGACATAACTACTGCTATACAAATTGCCTTAGAGAAATAGATGCTGGTGTATGAAACTGCGTTGGACTGCTCTTTAGTGATGTGCTTAACCTCTGTCACCAAGGGGAAAACATTGAAACAAGGGACTACAAAGGGAGGGGAAAACAGTGAGGGATTAGGGATTGTTGGGATAAAATGAGTTAGGGAAATATGGGAGAGTTTGGGAATTTATGCATAGGGTTAGGAATTTTGTATAGGGTTAGGGTTTGAGGTTTTGGGTTTAAGAATTTGGGAAAGGGAATTTGGGAGAAGGAATTAATGAGCTTAGGGGGATAGGGAAACTTAGGAAATGATGAAAACAAGGGACCAATGGGATGAGGGAGTGAATTTTGGTGACAAAACAGTGATTTTGAAACCCTAGCAGCAAGTTTCCTTGAGGTAATTTAAGAGTTAGGGTTTGATTTTTTTGTTTAACCATTACCATCCATCAACCACCATACCCTATCACAAAATTGGATGAAACACAAAGATGGAGGCTATACCTGGTAGATCCGTGTGAATTGTTGGCAATTTGGAACATTTCTTAACAGTTTCAGGCCTTTAGCTGTGTGCAACGCGTAGCACGTCCAATGCGCCGCACCTCCCTAGTGTGCCACGTCTATGTAAAAATGCATTGAATGGTTGTTCCTAGTGCGCCGCGCCTCCTGCTCAGTGCGCCGCGCTTCCAATGTGCAGTGATTTTTTGCCCAATATCCTTACTTGTTCACAAAAACCGATTTGAATTGCCTCCTCTTTGCTCTTGGAATGAAAATGAGCCTTCAACACTTGGAGACATGTTTTATACATGAGATTTTCAAATTCATTTTGCCAAAACCCACTTTCATAAAGTTTTGCAAATAGCTTTTATTTCAACCTCTGTTTTTGGACTTTTTATTGCTTTTGGAATTTTTGATGAACTTAATAACTTGAGCTTTGCTTGATTTTGCAGGTGTCGGAGCTTCTTGGGCTAAGGAAAGAAACCAGGGTGTAGATGAAGAAATTTGCAATGAAGAAAACAAAATTTACATGATTTTGTACAATAAATGCTAAATACTCTGTTTTTTTCCTCAAAATAGAGTTTTGAGGAAAAACACATTTGCGAACACTTGGCGATGAAATTTATTGATGTTGAAACATCCTCATGGCCTGCTGGAAATTATTGAACACTCTGACACATTTTTGACAAAACCCTAATACAACCCTAGACCTAAGTGACCATGAAATCCTAAAGACAACTTTTGCAGTTTTCAAGGTAAAAAGACTGTATATGTTTTTTTTTTTTTCAAATGAACACACACACATGAGCTAGCAGGCAAATAATATGAGGGGAATAAGTGACAAGGCCCTTCTATCAGAATATGGCATGCCCCCTAACGGAATGTAGATGAATGAACTGTATGAGACACCTAAAAAATGAAATGCAATAAGAGAAATGATCTCTGACGGAGGGATGTAATGACCGACTCTAACATTGGCTCCAATGGGGATGGTAGCTCATGGGAGGTGCCAAGAACGACAGATATCTGGGAGAGATAGACAGTGCCTTCATCCATTGGGCTATGGAGTCCATTATTTTGACAAATTAACACAAGACTCTTGACTTATTTATTGACTGAAACTTGACTGAAACCGACTCAATTATGAAACCAAAATGACTGAAAGACTGACTCGACAAACTGAACCCAAAACTAAAATCTTTCTTTAGAATTATAGCCTTCACTTTGGGCCCCAAACTGAAGAAAAGACCACAACAGACACTTGCAATGAAACTGAAATCAAATGGTATTTACGGTGACAATATAAACAACAGAAACAACTCAGAAATGATATCGCTTGAGCAGCCGACCATTGACCGGCCCTCCTAGACAATCTTCCCCGTTCATCTCCTTCAAAAGAAAGGCATTCTGACCCCGATACCCTGCAATCTTAAAGGGACCTTTCTAGAGATTTTCAAACTTATTGTGCTTGCCCTTTTCCTCATTCCTTGCATCCCATTTTAGCACCACATCATCCAACTGAAATTTGTCTGCCTTTGCTTTTCTGTCATAAATTTTCTTAATTCTCTCCTGCAGCTTAAACGTGTTTTGAAAAACTTCTTCCCGTGTCTGCTGCAAATGGATCATTTGATTTAGTCTTCTCTGCACCAGATCATCTTAACTACCAGCCTCCTAATGAAGTTTGACTACCGGAGCTGCGAGAGAGGTAGGAAACACTGTATCAACACCATAAACTAGCTCAAAGGGGGACATACCAATTGATTTCTTCTGACTCACTTGATCTGCCCAAAGTGCATGGACCAACTTCTTATGCCAACTCTTCTTGTTTATTTCCAACACCTTTTTAATGATGTTAACCAAATATTTGTTGGAAGACTCCGCCAATCCATTGCCTTGTGGATGATAAGTGGTTGAGTGCCCCAAAGTAATGTGATATTTATGACAAAAATCAACCATCATTTTTGATTTGAAAGCTGCTGCATTATCAATGACTAACTTATTTGGGCAACCAAAACGAGACAAAATATTATTCTCAAGAAATGAAATTATTACCGCATCCGTAGCTTGTTTGGTGGGAATTGCTTCGATCCATTTCGTGAAATAATCTGTCGTCGTGAGGATTCAGCTATGCTGACCTGAAGAAGCAGGATGGATTTCACCAATGAAATCCAAACCCCACTGCTAAAAAGGGGCACTCACCTCAATGGGCTTAAACGGAAATGGCTGTAATTTCCGCCTTCCTTCAAAAATTTGACAGTTATGACAACTCTTGACAACCTTAAATACATCAGCAAACAATGTTGGCCAATAGTATCCCACTCTCAAAATTTTATTTGCCGTAGTTTTTCAAAAAAGGTGATTGCCACAATCTCCTTTATGGAAATCCTCCATGACCTGCTTCGCTTCTTCTTCCACCAAACAATTCAACAAAACACCATCGGGATCTTTCCAATAAAGTGCAGAATTCAAAATACAAAACTTAGCAGCCTTTAACTTAAGAGTTCTAGCTTTGTTTCTAGCCATACCAGGTGGTGGGGACAAATTCTAAAGCACATATATGATATCTGAATACCATGGAGAAAGAAAAAATATCTCAGATACCTGAAGTGACGAACCTTCCTCATTCTCATCGGACATAGCAGCAATCAGATTTATGTCTAAGACATGCAAATTCGATTCAGCCATTAACTTTGCCAATCCCTGTCCTTTAACAAGCTTTGTGGGCTTTATCTCCACATCATACTCCAGCAAAGCTGCAATCCACTTGCCTCGTCTTCCTTCTGGATCTGTTTGTACCAAAATATCTTTGACAACAGTGTTAGGAACATAAGCCAAAATATGAGAATGCAGAATATATACCCGAAAATCTTTCAATGCTTTTACAAGTGCAAGGGCTTGCTTTTCAATGATGTTGTACTTCAAGGCTGCATCTCTTATAGTTCGGCTGAAAAAAGCAATTGGTCTTTCGTGCTCATCTTTTTTCTGCATTAATACAGCTGCCATAGTATGCTCCAAAGCAAATGAAAACAGTATAAAATCCTGAGTGTAATCCGGGCTGATTAGAACCGGAGCTGAAGAAAGAGCCAATTTTACTAGATTGAAAGATTTTACAGCCTCTTCGGTCCACTTTACTTGGCTGTCCTTTTTAAGCATGTTTGTAATCTCTCTTAGGTGTTTAGCAAGATTAGGCACAAAGTGGCGTAAAAAATTCATCTTACCATTAAAAGATTGAATCTCCTTCTTGTTCCGGGGAAGGTCAATTTGCTGAATCGCTTCTACACGTGCTGGATCAATACGAATGCCATCTTTTGAGATAATGTGTCCAAGAAGTTTTCCCTCATCCATGACAAACAAGCTCTTCTTCGGATTTAGCGACACACCATATTTTATGCACTTTTGAAAGAAAATTTTCAAATGATACATGTGTTCTTCATCTGAATTAGAAAACACCGTCAAATCATCAAGGTACACAACCAAGAAGACATCCTTCTCATTTGCGAAAGCCATATCCATTGCCCGCTGAAATGTGGCACCTGCGTTCTTCAAACCGAAAGGCATTTTAGCGTAATGAAAAGTCCCCCACGGAGTGGTGAACGCTGTTTTGTCTCGGTCGTCTTCATGGACCAAAATTTGGTTATATCCAGAATAACCATCGAGTAGTGACATACGAGATGCTCCAACTACTCGCTGAAGTATGCGATCCATTTTTGGCAGCGGATAATTGTCCTTCAATGAAACTTTATTGAGATTCCTAAAATCAATGCACAAACGAATCTCACCTATCTTCTTTCATACGAGCACCAAATTAGATATCAAATCAGAAAATCTGATGGGAACGATGATATCTGATTTGTACAACCTGTTTACCTCCTTCTCAATTGATGGCAGTAGTTTTGGATTTAGTCTTCTCAACTTCTGTCTGAAAGGTTTCTGGTTAGGCTTAATAGGAATAGTGTGCTGAATTATATTGGTATCATATGTCTTCAAGTCAGAATAGTCCCAAGCAAACACATCAACAAAGGATGACAACAAACTGATATATTTGGCCTTTAACTTTTGTGGCAATGCTTTGGACAGCTTTACCATCTTTGGATGTTTAGCTATTCCAATATTCACCTCTTCAACTCCCTTCTCTGTTGGCTGCAATGTTGGTTTGCGGGCTATGTCATCATGATCAAAGAGTTCCTCTAAAGGTATCAAGCCTTTTGGAATAATATTATCCTTAAGCTGCAACACTTCCATTTGATTGATCTGCACATCATCTTTACCATCATCATAATCTACATCAATTGAGGTATCTTTAAACTTACCCTTGTTTTGCAGAAAATCATCAATCTCCTCGTCATCTTGGAAGACTTGCCAATATCTCTGATTGTCTGGGATAGTTGGACGATGTTTCACATGGATTTTGAATTTATTACTTGAGTTCATAGGAATCTTCAAATTATTCGCTGCCTTAGCAAGTGCATCTGCAATACTATTTTGAATACGAGTCACACACGTCAAGGTATAATCTGAAAACAACTTTAGGATATCTAGAGCAGCATTTCGGTATGCCCGCATCCGAGGATGCTTTGCTTGATATTCACCTTTGACTTGCTTAATCACCAATTTGGAGTCACCATATACAACAATCCTCTTAGCATTCAGCTTTCTTAGAATTTTTAGGCCAATAATCAAAGCTTCGTACTCAGCCTCATTGTTTGAACAATCAAAAGAAAGCTTGTAAGAACATACCCGCACATTACTAGGCACTTTGTTCGGAGCAGAAAAAGGACTGTGTACCCAAATACCAATTCCAACACCATCATTTCCCACTGCTCCATCGAAATCCATGGTCCACAGACCATCTTCCTCTTCTTCTAAGTGCTGAAACTCTGTTTGCTGTATTTTTTCTGCTTGCTGTCCATTATCTCTATCTGATTGTTGAATAGTATTTTCCTGCTCTTGTCCTTCTTTCTTCAAAACTTCTCTGAAATTCTTTGCTATTTCTAAAATATCATCTGGTACAACTAACTGACTATCAATATCATTGATGCTATCTGAATACAAAACAAAAGACTCTAAATCTGTATGTACATAATTAATCGGATGATTAATTGGTTTCTCCTTGCTTGTAATCATGTATTTCATTTTTTGTTCCCGATACAGTTTTCTCATTTGGCCAAACATAGGAATTGTTGCATAGGAGAAATCTAGTTGTAATGTCCCTTGCAATTTTGCTCCCCAGGACCTGGAAAGAAGCATACCAAACCTGGGAGGAATGTCTGCCACAACAATATCCATCAAGACATTCTTTGTTGGAATTTGATCCAAACTTACAACCAAGTCTTTAATGAGCCCAATACATCTCACCCTGCTAGAATCAAATGAATAAAGATCATGGTATTTCCTAGTGATGTCCAAACCCAACTTCTCCATGATAGCCTTCGACATAAGATTGTGGGAAGCGCCAGAATCAAACATAGCATTATGCAACACAAACTCATGCAATCTCAGACTGATATAAAAAGGAGGCACATCACTGTCTAGAGACTCACCATTTAATGCTGGTCCAAAAATCAGTTCAAGTTGATCATCTTCCACACTCACCATATCAGACATTGGGTCAAAATTCAAAATTTTAGAGACTTGACCTCTATAGCTGCTGTTCCTCATTAGTTCAGTCAAGGGAATGGATACCTTCAATTTAGAAATTTCATTTTCTAAACTAAAAGCAGAAGTCTTTTCTACCTCTTTGGCTGGAACATCTTTCCTTTCAGCTTTATCTTTTGATACAATTGGCTGATTTACTCTTTCATTTGCTGGTGGAGACTTTCTAGTAGTAGGATCAGCAATTTCCTTTCCTTTATTTGGTACAACAGGTGGCTCATTCTTAGATGCTGGAACTTCCTTTCTCTTCTGGATTGGATTGATGGGGACATTTCTGTTTCTAAGTGAATACTGACATTGCTGGGTGGACAAAGCATTCATATAACCTCTCTGATACTCATCCGACTCCTCTTCAAGAGCTGTGTCATTTGCCAAGATAAAATCTGCATCCTTCTATACAGCTGAATTTTCTACATACTCATCATCTTCAGTGATAAAGGTGGGCATATCATCAGGAGTAAAGAAGTGATTTTCTTCTCCTATTACATTGTCTTCATCATTAGATTCAGGACCAACAAAATTCTGCTGAAGAGGGATCTTTACTTGTTGTTGTTGTGATGCCGGTTCTTGTGCTCGCTGCTCATGCTGTTTGATCATGAATTGAGGTTGCTGCTGGCCACGAAAATTAGGATTCCGAATCTGCAGTTCAGGCTTATCAAGTGTTAACCTTTCAATCATCTTTTCTACCTTGCGGAGCACTTGGTCTGAGGTAGAAGCTTCTTCCTTTATTGAGACTCTCTTCTCGGCTTTCAATCTAGCTCTCTTGTCATTCAGATTTGCCTCAACACTAACGGCAATTTTCTGCATTTCTTCTAAGGTAGCCAGATCTCTCTCTCTTAATTGATAAGCCATGTTCAGATCAAAACCATCTGGGAACTTAAGCAAAGCTGACTTTCTAGATGGCCTTAAATCATCAGGAATTGCATTATAAACCGCATTGAATCTAATACAATAGTCTTGCACAGACTCACCAACATTCCGCTTGATCTTGGTATATTCAGAAGTGATTTGAAGAGGATCTTTCTTTACTTCCCAGCGATCCAAGAACTGTCTTTGAAGCTCTTCTAATGTGGGAATACTTCTAGCTGCCAAAGCTCTGAACCATTTTCTTACCTCACTGCCGAAAGTTTGCACAAATAATCTCATGGTCACGTTTTCTGCATCAATCTCATGAAGATCGAAGAAATCTGTCATTCTTTCCACATGTTGCTGAGCTGTGGTACCATGAGGAGTGCCATCAAACAAAGGAATTTTACTCTGATAATCTGCGGGCATGTCATCCAAAACTTGAGGCAGCGTGAGAGGTGAAAAATGAGCAGCCATTGCTCTTGATGGATTTGCAATCGGTCTTGGTGAAGTTAGGGGAATGGGTGCAGCTGATGTGTGAGGTGTATGAGGAGGTGTATGCGGAGGTGAAACAATCTTGGGTATTTTAGGAGTAGAAGGAGTAGATGGAGGTGATACGACTGCATATTTTTGATCAGAAATAGTAGGCTACGGGGGAAGGGTAGGAATGAAAGGAGGTTCGGTGGGAATTCTTGAACTAGACACAATTGCAGATGACCCAAGGGTTGCAGAAGCAGTCTCTAAGAAATTAGCAATATTAGAAGCCGTAATTGAAGTCTGGAGCTGGTTCAAAATGTAATCATCAATGGATTTATTAGCCCTTTCAGTTTCAAGATTTCGAACAAACTCAGGATTTAAGACAGTGGAAGCGACAACGCTTTCAGATTTGGTTTCAAACAAAGACAACTCAAACTGCTCATCAAATTCTTGATCCTCAAGATACTCAAAATCAATAGGACATGACTGAGCTTTGAACACGGGAATGATAGAACTTCCTTGGCGAATGATTCTTGGAATAAGGTTAGGATTTTCGTAGATAGGAGGGGGATCAGGATCCAGATTTGCTCTGGTATGTCTTCTGGAAGCCAGTGTGTTTTTATTTCAAGAAATCAAAGGGACATAAACAAATTGTTCAGCCTATCAAATTCTAAACTTATCATCCAAAAGCTTAGAATTATTAGATATACTAGGGTGATATGTAAGTTAGACACTCCGTTTATGGACTAGACCAGAGATTGACTGAAGTAGTGTTTATCTACTTGCGCTAATGCAAAACAAAAGCGTTTCGAAGGCTACCTGGCTAATCTTCAGGCTCCATCTGTAGTTTATAGAATGAAGAATACCAACAAACAAATAATTTAAGTCCCCAGTATGGTCGCCACTATGTTAGAGCCTAGATTTTCATCAGGCTGAAAAGGCAAGGTTCTAGGTCCACATCAAACCACGCTCAGCCTCGTAGCTAGCCATACGAGGACAGGAGAGGGCTCTCTCCGGGTCAATCTCAGCAAAATATAATCAGATGCGGCTTGAGATGACTGATTTAACAATTAATCTTAGGCTAGGTATGAAGTGCAAGGTTTTGATTTGATTTTTTAGAAGTTTTGTTGGAAAAAGGGAAAGGCAAATTTGGGTCCGGGGATGAGGCCAATTTTTTGCAGAGTTCTGGTTGGGGCAGGGTAGGCAGTAGTTTTGATGCTTGAGATTAAATGAATGGACAAAAAATACTGCTGAGGAGCTGAAGAGGGCAAGAGGATACTGAGAATCCTCTTCAAACTGAAGAAAACATTGAAAATTAAACAAATTTTAAGGCAGAGCACAAGAAGCTAATGGATTCTACCTTTTGTCACTCATTTGTTTAATTTCAGAAGCAAAGAGAAGGGAAATGGCATACATGAAACATCAATGAACTTACAAGTGCATGAAGAAAAACACCATCAAAACACACAGCCATAAGGATCCCAACAAGTGCTGCAAAACCCTGGTCTTTCTTTTGCCAAAAATGCAGAAATCAGATGTACAATGGAGTGCCAAGCAATCCCAAGTGTCCAACCCTGAAAATGACTCAAAAAATACATGATGTAGACTAGCTCAACCCATTCCCATGCCTCTAGGGGTCAAGATCATCATTCTAGGAGGTGTTTCAACCAATTCTAAACAAAGCACTGAAATCTAGGCAATCAAACAACTTGCCTCTATATGGTAGGAAACTGATTCATTCATTTAATTTTGACTTTTTAGTGAATGAATCCTCTAGAACAAGTAGATATGTACCAAAATTACATCATGGTTATGAAATTAGATCATGGTGGATCAAGAGTTACATGAAAAAGTGAAACTAGTCAAAACTGGGCGAATTTCTGAGTTGTACAGTGAAAAATAGGCAAAAATCCTCTATGCGCTGCGCCTGATTCTCTATGCCTTGCACCAGTTTGGAGCTGAATTTGAGGCCCTTCCTGAAGTTCAAATTGAGCTCATGATAGCTGGTTGGAAATCCTTGCCTATCTACTTTCCAACCCATGTGGAAGTTTTCAATTTTGAGTCCATTTGCTTCTCCAAAAATCAAATCTCCTAAGATTGCTTCCGGTGTGTCAAAATAGGGGCAGTGAGGTCATTTTTTTGGGTGTTTTTGGCCTCTTGAGGGCTCAAAACCTGCCCAATTTTCCTGGCCATGCACAAGAAACCAAATTTTTTCATGCCAAATCCAAAAATGTAAAGTTTTTGAGATTTAGAGCCCTCTATCAAAAGCGAGCGCCACGTGGTGCGGCGCATAGGGAGGCAAAACTTGTTTTTTAGTGCAAAAAATTTCAAAATGCCAAAAATTTCTCCAAATTTCTTGAAATTTGGGCTGGAACTTCTCTATCAAGTGTCATGCTAGGCTAAAGAGGCTTTGGCCAATATCTAAAGACGATCATGCTCCTTTTGCCTCTTTTGCTTCCTTATTGCCTTCTTTAATTTTTCCTTTAGATTCCTTATTCGTGCCTTGCAAACCTTGTTCCGTGCCATGTAGTGGAAAGCCATGTGTCTCAACAATGATTTGTCCCTATCGGCCTTGTCCAGCAGTCTCTCTAAGTGGATGTTGACTCTTTCGAGCCAAGACTCCCGATCATCATTAATCTCTTGCTCTAATGAAGTGAATTCAATCCTCCTCCTTTGGGCATGTTGATGATTCTCCCTGATGTTTTGTAATTCCATAATCACCTGCTGATCTTCAAGCTTCTTATTCCTTTGCTCCAAGTATTTTATAGTCCAGTTATCCCTCTCCAAGTTGAGGGACAAGGCTTTGATCTCTGCCTGCTGCTCCTGGATGATATCTCTAAGGTTGGAACTTTGCGGGCCCATGTCTGTATCGTCATCCTGAATGAGAATGAAGTCAGTCTCTCGTTCACCTGAAGGCCCCTCATCCTGCATTGGCCTCTTGCCTTTTTCTTGTACCTGTGGTGCTGATGTCGGAAGTGAGGCCCCTTCCACACTGGGTGGAGATAACACTTGCTTTGCTGCCACAAACAACTACCTGGTACCCTTCTGATAAGTAATGAAAACCGGTATAGTAGCAGTGTGTGGATCATGGCCTTCATGCTGATGAGAAGGTCCACCTGTCTCATGCCCAGCCTCTGAAGGTCCCTGTGAAGCTCTGAAGAAGTCACGAGAGATGAAATCATCCCAAGTGATGCCCTGTAATCCAAGCTGATGAACCACCAAAATTTTGATGAGAGCAAAATGGCAAATACTGTTGAACTGCTGCTGAGGGGTCTTGTGCTGCACAAGGGTGGTCATCCTCTCTATGTTTCGGCATATGAAATAAGGAATGTTCATCATACATACCTGGGTGAAATGCATGAACAACGTGATGTGATAAGCATATAAATGAGAGAACCAGCCTTCACAACTGAAATACTTCATGATTAATTTCATTAGTGGAGCATATTCATCTTTAAGATATCAGAATGGAAACACCCTCTTGAGCTGCCTCAAGAAATCGGGTTTAATATATGGCTCATAATGCTGCCGGTCAATCTTCTGCCTCTTGTTCCATGGTTCTCCAATGTTTGGTATGCCAGTTGCTAATGAAATGGAATCTGGTGTTAGTGTAAAAGTGACACCAACTAAAGTGGCTTGATCACCATGTAAATGCAGTACAAACAAACGAGCCAACTCGTGATGAAATTGAACATTAGCAACCTTCTCACAAAACTCATAACATGACTGATGCTGAAAACAGGAGATGGCAAGAGGGCAGGCCTGTAATTCAGTAAGGGTGGTTGGTTCTTCTCTGATATGTCTGCCACCTCTATGAGGCCTCCTGGGTGCATGTCCCTCCGTGGGTGAGTCACTTTGGGTCTCCACTCCATAATCAGATGAATGACTGGATGACATAACTGCTGCTATACAAATTGACTTAGAGAAATAGATGCTGGTGTATGAAACTGTGTTGGACTGCTCTTTAGTGATGTGCTTAACCTCTGTCACCAAGGGGAAAATAGTGAAACAAGGGACTACAAAGGGAGGGGAAAACAGTGAGGGATTAGGGACTGTTGGGATAAAATGAGTTAGGGAAATATGGGAGAGTTTGGGAATTTATGCATAGGGTTAGGAATTTTTGTATAGGGTTAGGGTTTGAGGTTTTGGGTTTAAGAATTTGGGAAAGGGAATTTGGGAGAAGGAATTAATGAGCTTAAGGGGATAGGGAAACTTAGGAAATGATGAAAACAAGGGACCAATGGGATGAGGGAGTGAATTTTTGTGACAAAACAGTGATTTTGAAACATAACAACAAGTTTCCTTGAGGTAATTTAAGAGTTAGGGTTTGATGTTTTTGTTTAACCATTACCATCCATCAACCATCATACCCTATCACAAAATTGGATGAAACACAAAGATGGAGGCTCTACCTGGTAAATCTGTGTAAATTGTTGGAAATTTGGAACATTTCTTAACAGTTTCGGGCCTTCAGCTGTGTGCGCCGCGCATCCCCATTGCGCTGCACCTGTGTAAAAATGCACTGAATGGTCGTGGCCAGTGCACCGCGCCTCCTGCTCAGTGCGCTGCGCTTCCAATGTGCAGTGATTTTTTTCCCAATATCCTTACTTGTTCACAAAAACTAATTTGAATTGCCTCCTATTTTCTCTTGGAATGAAAATGAGCCTTTAACACTGGAGACATGTTTTATACATGAGCTTTTCAAATTCATTTTGCCAAAACCCACTTTCATAAAGTTTTGCAAATAACTTTTATTTCAACCTCTGTTTTTGGACTCTTTATTTCTTTTGGAATTTTTGATGAACTTAATAACTTGAGCTTTGCTTGATTTTGCAGGTGTTAGAGCTTCTTAGGCTAAGGAAAGAAACCAGGGTGCAGATGAAGAAATTTGCAATGAAGAAAACAAAATTTACATGATTTTGTACAATAAATGCTAAATACTCTGTTTTTTTCCTCAAAATAGAGTTTTGAGGAAAAACACATTTGCGAACACTTGGCGATGAAATTTATTGATGTTGAAACATCCTCATGGCTTGCTGGCAATTATTGAACACTCTGACACATTTTTGACAAAACCCTAATACAACCCTAGACCTAAGTGACCATGAAACCCTAAAGACAACTTTTGCAGTTTTCAAGATAAAAAGACTGTATATGTTATTTTTTTTAAATGAACACACACACATGAGCCAGCAGGCAGATAACATGAGGGGAATAAGTGACAAGGCCCTTCCGTCAGACTATGGCATGCCCCCTAACGAAATGCAGATGAATGAATTGTATGAGACACCTAAAAAATGAAATTCAATAAGAGAAATGATCTCTGACGGAGGGATGTAAAGACTGACTCTAACACCATGTTTCATTGCTTAAGAAGTATGTTAAAGGTGTTGATCACGTGATTGACTGGTTTGCATTATAGGTGGAACCAGATGGATAATTCCAGCTGGAGCCTCAATGTATATTGCAGAAAAAGGTACTCATGCTCCGGAGCTAAGAAATCGATCAAGTTAAGCTGTAATGGAAGCACTTTGGCCCTGATGAAGCCACATGGGAGATGGTAGATCAGATGCAGGCTATGTATCCTTCCTTTTTTTTCAGTTGAGGTAAAGCAATTTTGCCGTGGTTTTTTGGTATGTCTTGGTATATGTTTTGGTACATGTTTGATGATGTTTTGGTATATGAACATATGTATATGGATGTAAATACTGCCATGAGCTATGTTATAAAGCTCCAATAAGTGGTATGGGTGTCATGTCATTATGATGTTATGCCTATTATGTTGGTTGCTTCTCAGTAGGTTGATCATTGTAAATACTGCATCGAGCTAAGTTATAAAGCTCCATCGACATTATATTTTGCTTACAATATTTTTGTGGTTATAGGTGTTGTTGAACACCGATGATGGTGTTCCCCCAAGGGGGAGGGTTCTGTAATAGCCCTAGTGAAAATTCCATGTAATAAAATTAATACAAGAAAAATAATAACCACGGTTGATGGGACACTTATTCCGAGTTGAATATTAGGCAAGACATCCTAGTGTGGGTGTTCATTTGGTTATTAATGGCTAAGGAAATTAGTAAGGCAATGACTAAGGCTTTGGAAAGGAAAAATGACATTTTTGGCACATTTATTTATGAAAATAATGGAAATTAGGAGAAAAGGGAGGTGAAAGTTCACTTGTTGCATGCGAGGAGGAAATTGAAGGAAAATAATGGAAAATGAAGAAAATAAAGGCCTCACTCATAAAAAGGCTTATGAGGATTAGTTGGTAACCTTTTGTCAAATCAATTTTGGAGCTCTCTCATTATTCTCTGTCTCTCTCATACTCTTTAATACTTATAGGTTTCTTGGAGCACTTTTGGATCAAGAAGGCAAAGGAATATTAAGAAAGCCCAAAAGGACATAAGGATCAACAACTACAACAAGATTTACTTGCAGGTACCAAGTTGCATGTGTGTTTTTCTCACTAGTTTTGGAATGCATGACATATGCATGTGGATTATTGGTAATGATTTGTCACTAGCATGGAGGATTGCCTGGATTGACAGTGGATTTCCTAGCCTTGCCATTTCCTGGATAGCCATGGAGATTATGGGTTTATTTTCCTTGTTTCTTTTGGTTTGTTCTCATGTTTCCTTAGCTTGGGTTGAGTTATTAATTCCTGGAAGCCCTGGTTGGACAAACGCTCTAGAAGTCTTGTAATAGCTTGGGTTGAGTTACTAGTCCTGGAAGCTTTGATTGGAAAAATGCTTTGGAAGCCCTTGGTGGGTTGAGTTACTAGTCCTGGAAGCCTTGGTTGGACAAATTCTCTAGAATCCTAGTGACAACTAAGGGTTGAATTACTAGTCTTGGAAGCCTTGGTTAGAACAAACACTCTGGAATCCCTAGAAGGCTTGGATATAGATGAATCTGATGATGGGTTTGTGATGTCTAACCGTGAGGTGGAATCATTGTTTGATGGGTTAAGGTGGATGGCCTCCGGAAGCCCTGGATGGTTTTGGATTGATATGTTCTATGATATCCCACATTCATGCTTGGAATATGGCACGGGGGTGAATGGATGAAGAGGGATTTGGCTCAACCATTCTATGGTCAGGTGGAACGTGGAAGTCCCATCCTGAGTTTGGAGTTTTCATCATCAATATGAGGTTGTTTATTTTTGTATTTCCCTGAGTATTATACTAGTTTATTTGTGGATCATATGGCTATGATTTCATTGGTATTTCTATTGCTATTATGCTGGTTATATATATGCTTTATGAAAATAGCTATGTATGGATCTCATCACGTTTTTACTTTTAAATGAATGAAAAAATGTATCAATGAACTAATGGATGAAATGGAAGTCAATGTGTTGAGTCATCAATGTCTCTTAGCGATTCTCAGCTAAGTATAAGACCCCTATGCTCAGATATTCTATTTACACATGTAGATTACATATTCATGATATGTTTAATAAAATGTCTATCATGGCTATTAGGGGTCCAGTCAAGGTCTTATTCAATTAAATAATTTTGCATTGTCATTTCTGTGTTATCTTATTTTTATGAAGATGTCATTATATTCTAGGAAGTTACCTGGGTTATCGACTTGAAAAAGTGGTTCAAATCCCGAGAATGCTGGCATAACACTGTGCAAAAAAAGTCCTTGGATGTTCGCTAGTAGGCATGTGAGAGCATCTAGAGGTCCCTAGACACTGACATGCCCATAGCATGAGAGCGTCCTAAGTTCAAGTGGTCCAAAAGCTCAGTGGGACCCATGGGTTGGTTGGTAGAAAGGTTGGATTGGTTATTGAGGGTCTTAATGCTGATATTGAATGTTTGTATGGTGTGTTTCCATCGGTTCCACTTACCTAACATGAATTAGGAGGTCAAATCATATCATAGTGGCCTCTTGTCGCATGTTTACCTTAACTGTTCGGTTGCTTGGGTAGATGTGGGAGGAGGGTGTTACATGAATGTTTTCTTTTCTTGATGAATTCTCAGGTTAGAATCAGGTTCTAGTAGTAGAACTTGACAGATTGAAAACTACATTCCGAACAAAGTGGCAGACATTCACATTTTGATGAAAACCATTTGTGTTGGTCAATGCTGGTGCAACATTCCAACATGCAATGGACATTGCCTTCCACAAACTTATTGGATAGAGCATAGTGAGCTACCTCGATGACGTGAAAATATTTTCTAAATAGAAGTCATAACACTTGTGCCATTTGAAGAATATTTTTGAGCGATGTCAAAAATATGGGATATCCTTGAATCCCAAGAAGAGTATCTTTGTAGTGCTCAAGGGTAATATCCTAGGACACATCATTGCAAAAAGTGGGATCAAGGTAGATCCAGATAGGGTTCAGACCATCACGCAGATACCCCACCCAGTGAAGAAGAAAGTCATGCAATATTTCTTGGGGAAGATCAACTTCCTCCGAAAGTTCATCTCTGACTATGCTCAGATTGTTAAACCAATACAAGAGATGATCAAGAAAGATGCAATCTATAAATGTGATAAAAGGGAAAAGGATGCGTTGATTTGTATTAAGAAATCTATATAAGAAGCACCCATGTTGTACAACCCAGACTTCAACAAATAATTCTTGCTCTACACATTCACTTTTGATACCTCTCTTGCTACTGTGCTCACTTAGAAGGATGAGTTGAACAAAAAATGACCTATCTCCTTCATGAGTGCAATCCTGTAGGGACCAGAGCTCAATAACCCCACCGTGGATAACCAAGCTTATGCAGTGCATAAGGCAGTAAAGCACTTTAGACCCTATCTATTGAAGAACCATTATATTATATTTTTTCCACACCCAACAGTCAAGTCACTGCTTATTCAGCAAGAGTTGGGTGAAAGAAGGGAAAATTGGATGGTTGGATTATAGGAATATGATCTTGAAATCAAGCCAATTCACACCATAAAGGGTCATGGTATTTTCAAGTTAGCAATAGAAGTAGTTGATGCAAAAGAGGAAGAAGAAGAATTCACAGGGTGGGAGTGAGAGATCGAAATGTACAATGTTGAGCGAGTCTTCCCCTATTCAGACATAAAATATTTGTACGCAAATGTGCGCCAATACCTTGAGAATGGTACTGTGCCCTCTCACTTCTCTATGCGACAAAAAAAGGCACTCTGACTTAAAGCATTGTCATATTCGTTGGTGCATGGGGTGCTGTTCAGGAAGCAACACAATGGGATATTTCTCAGATGTTTGGAGGCACATGATTCATAAAAGGTGTTACGTGATCTACACGATGGACCAGATGGGGGACACTTCGTAGGAAACATTGCAATGCACAAGGTCATGTGGGCTGGTTTCTACTAGCCTACATTATTCAAGGATTCTCATGCCTATGCGCGCAAGTTTTCAGTTTGTCAAAGGTGTGCCGACATAAATCAAAGGTCAACAACCCCACTATAGCCCGTTGCAGTGGAAGAAACTTTCCAAAAGTGGGACTTGGATATCATTGGGGATATTTTACCTCACTCATCAAAGAAACCCCACTATATATTAGATGCTACAGATTATTTAACGCGATGGAAAGAGGAAGTTCCGCTAAAACAGGTGAACGATCAGGAAGTCATCAACTTTTTGCAACATAATATTATCTCCAGGTTTGGCATTCCTATGTCACTTGTTTTTGACAATGCAACATACTTTTCCTCATTAAATATTTATGATTTTGCATTGGAAAATGTTATCATATTGAAACATTTTGCTAATTATTATCTGTAGGGAAATGGTCTTGTTGAATCCATGAACAAGAACTTGATCCCTATTATAAAAAAGACCATATTATCTAAACAACGAAACTGGCACTTTTGTTTGGTGAATGCCTTATGGGCTGACCGTGTCATGCCTAAGCCTTCTATGAATACCTCCCCTTACTTCCTAGTGTATGGAAAGAAGCCACCCCCCTACCAAACATCTACTTGCTCACTCTCCAATTGTCACAAGAATCCCAAGGAAAACCATGTATTCTAGATCAACGTAGGATGGAAACTTTTCACAAGCTAAAAGAAGAAAGGATGAAAGGAAAAGAATTTTTTTCACTTCACCAGAGTCATATCAAGAGATGGTTTGATATAAAGTATGCAGGGAAGAATAACTTCAGTGTGGGTGACTTAATCTTAAAGTGGGACAAATCCCATGATGACAAAGGAAAACACACTAAGTTTCCATCCTTGTGGATTGGTCCTTACATAACCCACGGAAATATTGGCTAACACACGTATCGTCTTTAATAACTTGATGGGAATATTGAATCTCTCCTTATCAATGTCCAAGACTTAAAACAATACTTTCAATGAAAATCTGGGGCTGTGCCATGCACTATGTACATAGTATTTTGTTATTTTCTATTTACATTTTTGATTCAATTTTGTGTTGTTTTGGTCATGTAAATAAGTGTTATGCCTTATTACATTGTGGCTTTCAAGTATGTGTGTGGTTGAAGTTCAAAGAGTCTTGTGACACTATAGCACTTGGCTAGTCTTCTGTCCATCTTCCTTGTGTTGGTTGTATCTTTTGGCTGATGAATTTCTAATAAAAAATACTATCCTTCCGTAAGGAAATTTTTGGTCCAACCTTGAACTTGTGTCAAGTTTGGAAACTTCATGCCTATACTCAATTTTATTCTTTGGTGTTTTCAAGCCCATCCAACTAGTAGAAAGGGATAAGGGGAAAAATCTAAATAGGAAAACCTAAATCATAGGTATTTATATGATTATCTAAAGGAGAAACCTCTTATACTCTCAATAAGTTAGAATCCATATAGAAATTACCTTCATACGAATTCTAAAACACAAAAAATAAACAATAGCGAGAGAATAACACATAAAACAAATATACATAGAGATTTTCCCTTGGATCCCAAAACTGGGACTACCAGATTGATTTTTCATTATTTACCTTTCAATGTTACAATACATATATATACATGCCGAAGCATCCAATACCATGGACTGAAAACCATCATGCCTAAAACCATGTGTGAAAACCATGCACAAAACCATAGGTAGGTCCACCCACCTAAGCTAGTCATGGAAAGAATATAACACAACCCAAAATTCTCCCACTTGTTGTTTTCTTTCCACAGGGGGCCATAAGAGAGCTTAGTCATTTATCCAGCCTAGCAACACCCATTGTTTCTCTACACCAAGAGAACTTCTCAGAGCTCATAGATTTTGTCAATGCATCTGTAGTATTCTTCAAAGTGTCCACCTTTACCAGCAACACCTTTTTGTATTCTATCATATCCCTCACAAAGTGATAATGAACATCAATGTGCTTTGTCTTTGAATGATATGTAGGGTTCTTTGCCAAGAAAACTACACTTTTGTTGTCATAGTCTATCCTTATAGCTCCGTGTACTAACCCCATACTTGAACACAATCTCTGCAACCAAACTGCTTCCTTGCTTGCATGAGTATGTTGGAAATAATACTGGGGGGGGGTGAATTAGTATTAGCAATTTAACAATATTTCATTTCCATAAACAGATTTATATATGCTACTTCTGTTAATGAAACCTGCGTGTATACGCAACTGTGTTTATAACAACCAGCGTATACCTTGCAATCTTATAATTTAGTTAGTTGATATTTAATTTGTGTATTAGAACCATATAACTACTAATCAGATGCAGTAAACAGAACAAGCAATCACACACATGAACACAAGATATAAGGTGGAAAACCAATGTGGGTGAAAACCACCTGTTGCAATCGTCTCAATCTTTCTTTAATAAGAAACTTCTTTTACAAATTTTGTACTGGTGCAGCCTTATACCAGTACGCAGGCTTCTACCTGCAGAAGGCTACAACCTTCTCTCATTCTCCAGCTTTTCCTAGAAGGGA
This sequence comes from Pinus tabuliformis, assembly GCA_031772625.1. Classification (NCBI taxonomy): domain Eukaryota; kingdom Viridiplantae; phylum Streptophyta; class Pinopsida; order Pinales; family Pinaceae; genus Pinus; species Pinus tabuliformis. The sequence continues at coordinate 1,680,341,880 of CM062816.1, read as the reverse complement.
GCTACAACCCCCTTAGCTCTTGTACTAGCTGATGTGTTTACTAGTACGTAGGTGATGATCTACAGAAGGCTACAACCTTCTCTTTTCTTCCAGGGACCACATTTCATAAATTTTCAGACTGGATCCATCAATAACATCAATCAAATATATCTACATCAATCAATCTCCTTTTCACCAACCAAAACTGAGTCAAATAATCACTTTTTTGAACGCTGTAACCAGAACACAGTAACAGTAACCAGTACCCAATGTAGAACCCAGAACACTGCAATAGCAAGCAAAGGTAGCTAAAACATATTTTATGAGACATACACTACTTCAATGTGTCAAACTTTCATTCATACACTGTTATCTGAAGGTAGATCTGCGTATACACTGTTTTGAATTGCTGAACCAGCGTGTAAACGCTCCTTTGCTATACTAAACTTGCGTACAGATCTATAAAACATGATTTAAACTTTACAACTATTTAGACATTAGTTATACCCAGATCATCAAATTTACAGATTACGACATGTGCCAATTATAAAATATAAAAACCACACAAATATACTTCTCTTCAAGCTTAAAGATCTTGACCCATCAATAGAACTTATCCCTCTTCAAGTGCTTAGGTTCCTCCTTGATTCGGATCCAGCTATGCGTCATAACCCAATGACCAATATTCTATATCTTGCTCTTCATTAGATATTCAATACTTGAGTGCCTTTGCCTAATGATCTCCTCCTCCTTTTATAGTCTTAGGCCTTACTTAATACCATGGTCCAAAACCACTTTAAAATCAATACCTTGGACCAAATATATATATATCTATCTATATATATATCTTGGGGTCAATACTTCAGACAAGATACCTTGGACCAGTACCATGGGTTAGAATACCAAGGACCAAATACCACGGACCAAAACCAAGTTTTCCAACATGTACGCGCTTTTCCTTACGTGAAAGTGCGTGTATATGCATACGCGCCTTTTGGTTTGTGAACTCCCGTGTATACGCAGTTTGGGGAACCTGCTTATATCTCTTTTTCCTTCATTTTGTGAGCTTGAACTGTGATCTGTCATCTGAGTGAGTTGCCATCAAGGACAACAAAAGTGTCATAGCGCCAAACCTGTGTCATAATGCTAACAATCTCCCCCTTTGGACTTGATGGAAACCCCAAGTCACTCTCCCCCTTTTTCACCAAGGGCAAAGGGTTATGCTCCCCCTGAGTACATGCTGAATTCTCTGATATGCTGAAGTGTGCTGTTCATGCTCCCCCTGACTGTAAGAAAGGTCTGCAAAAAGATGTTCTACAAGAAGAACATGACTCTATACATCATAAATAACCTTCCTATCACCAAAGAATCATACGTACATCCAGCTCCCACCCAAGTGGGGATATGCCAAGATTGACTCATCTGCCTAACCAAGTGGGGATACATCAAAATTTTATACATGATAAAACAAGAACATTAAATCATCCATCCCAGGCATAGTGAGGAAACAATATAGGTCATTACATGACCATAACATAGAGACAAAAGATATAAAATAAGACTATGATAGTCATCAACAACTATCATCAACAGCATCTGTCAATCACCATCTAGACCAACAACCATGATCTTCCTCTGCATCTATTCCACCTGAATAAAAAAAAAACTGTGAAATTATACCAAGATCTTCTAAGGTAATGCCAACAATGCATTATTAGAAGTATATGCACCCCCTGAACCTGTGCCAGATGATCACTGTCAGAGCCATATCAGACTCTTTTCATCATGAGTCTGGCCCACTGATATTCTTCAAACCAACATATACATGGCTGTATCCACAACAACCAACGTATGTACGTGGATACGCTTCATGAAACTCGCGTACAACCACTGTTCTCTGAAACAGATAAGTGTCAACAAAAAGATGATGCAACAACTACTCCCAACTTCTGTTTGAGGTATTCAAATGTCTCTCCGGGCAGTGGTTTGGTGAATATATCACCAATTTGTTCCTTGGAGGGAACATACTCCAATTTGACCTTTTGTTCAAGCACTTGTTCCTAGAAAAAATGATATTTGATAGGTATGTGCTTGGTCTTGGAATGCATGACTAGATTCTTTGAAAGACTGATTGCACTTGTATTATCACATAGAATGGAGATGGGTGGAGTACATGTGATCTGAATGTCTTGCAATGTTTGCATCATCCAAAGGAGTTGTGTGCAACAAGATGCAGTAGCCACATATTCTACTCAAGCTATAGATAATGCAATTGAACTTTTTTTCTTGCTAAACCAAGACACTAATCTGGAACCCATATAGAATGCACCACCACTAGTGCTTTTTCTATCATCCACGCTTCCTGCCCAATCTGCATCTGTGTATGCATGAAGTGTAAGATTTGTGTCCCTAGGATACCATAAGCCAAAATTTTGAGTTCCTTGAAGATATTTGAAGATCCTTTTGACTGCTTGTAGGTGTGATTCCTTTGGATTTGCTTGGAATCTTCCAACTATTCCCACTGCATGCATGATGTCTGGTCGAGTACCTGTTAGATATAGCGACTACCAATCATGGATCTGTAGGTTGGTTGATGTACTGCTGCTAATTCATCATTTGCGCTGAGGTTGCATCCTATTACCATAGGGGTACATACTGGTTTAGAATCTTCCATGCCATATTTCTTCAAGATCTGCTTGAGGTACTTGGTTTGCGATAAAAAAAATACCATCTTTTCTTTTGTTGAACTTGTAAGCCAAGAAAATATGTGAGCTCACCAAGCAGGGACATTTCAAATTCTTTCTGCATTACCAAGGCAAAGTTTTGACTCATGGCTTCTTCATTGCTACCAAAAATGATATCATGAACATACACAACAAGTATTAGCAATTTATCATTGTCAATTTTTATATATTGATTGCTATCAACTGATCCTTTTGAAAAACCTTGTTGATGAAGGTATTTGTCAAGATGATAATACCAAGCCCTTAGAGCTTGTTTTAGACCATAGAGAGCCTTTCTAAGTCTGCATACGAGTTTTGGATCATTTCCAAGGATGAAACCATCTGGTTTCTCAATATACAGTTCTTCTTCTAGGTCTCCATTAATAAAGGCATATTTTACATACATTTGATATACTTTGAACTTCTGAAAACTACAAAAGAGAAAGGAACATTCTTATGGCTTCAAGTCGAGAAACAGGTGCAAAAGTTTCTTTAATGTCTATACCTTCTTGTTGAGCATACCCTTTACAAACAAGTCTGGCCTTGTTTCTTATAACTTCTCCATTTTCATTCAGCTTGTTTTTGAATATCCATTTGGTTCCTATGACATTCTTATCATTAGGTCTAGGAACCAATTCCCAAGTATTATTCTTTTCAATCTGCTTAAGTTCTTCATTCATGGCCTTGACCAAACATTCATCTTTGCATGCTTCATTTACATTTTACAGTTCAACGGAGGAAAGCAATGCTAGATAGCTTGAAGCTTCTGTAATAGTTCTTCTTGTCTGCACTCCTGCCTCTTTCTACCACAAAATTTGAGTCTCTAGATGATTCTTCTGAACATACCTAGATGGAGTCTTTTCTTCTACCCTTATTTGTTCTTCTGGTGCCTCATTGGTTTCTTCTTCAGAATTTGTCTGATTTGATGTGGAAGGATAGTCCTCATCTTCTTCATAATCTTTGGTTTTTACCTGCTTTGGATTTTTTCCTGCTTCATCAACCACAACATCAATACTTTCAACAATTTTCCCAAGTCTTTTATTATAACACTTGTATCCTTTACTTCTGGAAGAGTAACCAAGGAGAATGCCTTCATCTGCTCTAGGTTCAAACTTGCCAAGTTTTTCATCAGTCCTTTTGATGTAACATTTGCTTCCAAAAACTTTGAATTATTTTACAGTAGGAGTCTTACCATACCAAAGTTCATGTGGAGTTTGAGTGCTATTTACCAGACGTTTGTTTTGTTGAGAATAATGATGGTAGAAAATCTAGCTTCTTCCCAGAAGGTTGCAGGAGTTCCAGACTCATCTAGCATAGCACAAGCCATTTGTTGAACAGTTCTGTTCATCCTTTCTACCACTCCATTTTATTGAGGAGTTCTTGCTGTAGAGAATTCCCTTCTTATTCCATGTTCTTCACAGAAGTCGAAGAATTCATCCAAGGTAAATTCCCCTCCTCGATCAAACCCGAGGCATTTGATTTTGCGATCTGATTCATTTTCAACCAAAGCTTCGAAGGCTTTGAACTTTTCAAAAGCTTCGTCTTTATGCTTTAGAAGTCCTATCCAGCACATTCTGGTAAAGTTGTCAATGAAAAATATGAAGTATTCTTCTCCACGAGGTGACTTTTTCCTAGATGGACCACATAAATCAGTGTGAACAAGTTCAAGAGGCTTACTAGTTGATCCTTCCTTCTCAGGGAAATGTGCTCTGGTTTGCTTACCAAATTGACATGATTTGCATATTGTGTTTTCTGGAATGCTGATATCTGGAAGATCACAAACAACCTTGTATCTGCATGCTTTTCTTATTTGAGGGAAGCTTAGATGCCCCAATCTTCTATGCCATAGCCAGTGTTCATCATTTTTGCTTAGGTAGCACTGTTGTTGTCCCCCCTTGAGTATGTACAGGTTGTTTGGAGTTCTTACACCTTTGATCACTGTTTCTCCTATATCAAGCTCATGAACAACACATCCAAATGATCGAAATACTACCTCATTTCCTTGATCACACATTTGACTGACACTCAATAGCTTATGCTTTAGACCATCTACATACATAACACTCCCAACTTTAACCTTTTCTTTTAAGAGACCATAGCCTTTACCTTTTATGACTGTAGGAGTGTCATTACCAAATGAGACCTTCTTTTCCTTTTCTAAGGTATTATATGACTGAAGTTTTTCTTTATCACCTGTCATGTGTTTTGAGCATCCACTGTTGATATACCACTGATTTTCTTGTCCTTCTGCATATAAGGCTATTCCACATCTTTCTATTTGCGGTTCTTTCTTTCTCCATGTTTTGGGACCCAATGAAGCTTGCTCCTTCTGAGATGTTTGCCAAAATTTACTCCTGCATTCAGAATCTTCATGACCGAAGTTGTTACAGATAGAGCATTCTATTTCATTTTCAAGAGCAGAAAAGTTATTGTAGGTCCTTTTCATGATCCCAGTCACATTCCTTTGATTTCGTGCTTCTCTAGTCATGATGGTCTTGTAAGCAACACATTGAGCAACTTTGTGTCCAAAGTTATGCCATGAAAAACATTGGCCATTAAATAAATTCCTGCGATTATCAAATCTACTAACCTGATGATTATAGTTTCCATTGACATTCATTCTTGAAGCAAATTGAGACTGATTTACCTATGGTTGGTTATAGCTTCTGTTCATCCTTGAAGTAGATTGAACCTGATTTACCTGATGATTTTCTTTATGCCTTCGCTGACGATTGTCAACCTGTTCACTTCTCCTTGTTGCATCAAGATAGATTTTGGAGGTTGATGGCTTCTGTGCTTGTGATGCTTATTCTGTATATCCAAGACCTGTCTTTATCAAAGGAGAATGCTGCACTTTGATGATTTCATCTAAAGTTTCTGATCCTTTAGCAAATCTAAGATTGAGAGCTTTTGTTTTCTCAATATCTTTTCTTAGACCCACAATTTCACATTCTAACTTTTCATTGTGTTTTTCCCTTTCAACAAGTTGGAATGTCAGAGTATCTATAATCATACTCTTTTCTTCTAAATAGATTTTAAGTTTAGAAATTTCTTCATTAAGACCATCTTCATCTAAAGCATCCAAGAAATCATCATCTTCAAAAGCCATCAAAAGTCTATAATCATTACCATGTTCATCTTCATCACTATTTGATAAGCCATTGCTATCTTCATGTGTATAATATCTCTTCTTACTTACATTCTGTTATCTATTCCATTTTTCCAGTTCCTTACCTTTATCCAGCTTATCTTTATGAGGACATTTGGTTGTATAATGACCGACTCTTCCACACGCAAAGCATTTGAAAGGTAGTTTACCTCTGAATCTTCCAGAACCCCATTGAAGGTTCTTGAAAAAGTTTGCTTCTTCCTCTCCTTCTGAAATGTGTCCCGATTCATTGAACTCTTCTCTTCCAGAAGCCTTGAATGCGGCTTCTCTCATATATGATGGACCCCCTTTTCTCATTTCGAAAGCAATTAGGATTTGGTGTAGCTGTGTCATAGTAATACTGCGAAGATTCTGCTTTTCTTCTATGGCAGAAACTTTTGATTCAAACTTAGAAGACAGGGATCTCAAAACCTTTTCAACTACAATAACTTCTTTTATCTCTTCACCCAAGTTTTTCATGCAATTAACAATCTCATCTATACGTAAGAAGTAATTAGCTATACTTTCATCATTGTGCATTTTGAGAGTTTCATATTGAATTATGAGAGATTGTAGTTTTGCACGTTTTACCTGATTGTCTCCTTCATAGCTTAGAACAATCTTGTCCCATATTTCTTTGGCGGTTTTGATCTGCATAACCTTGAAAAATTCTAATTGTGACAAACTCTCCAATAGTGTGTTGACAACCTTGGAATTTGTTTCATACTACTTTGTACCTGTAGTATCTGTAGGAATTGCTGATGGAAATGTGTATCCTCCTTCCACGATTTCCCAAACTTCTGTTCCATGAGATTGAAGATAGGCTGTGGTTCTTACCTTCCAATAGACAAAGTTGCTCCCATCGAAGATTGGTGGTCTAATGGATCCCTCTCTTTCGTAGGTACTCATGATGATAGATCTTCCTTCAAGCGACTAAGCTTTTCTTAAAGGACCTGCTCTGATACCAATTGTTGGAAATAATACTGGTGGGGGGGGTGAATTAGTATTAGCAATTTAACAACATTTCATTTCCATAAACAGATTTATATATGCTACTTCGGTTAATGAAACCTGCGTGTATACGCAACTGTGTTTAGAGAAACCAGCGTATACCTTGCAATCTTATACTTTAGTTATTTGAACTTTAATCTATGTATTAGAACCATATAACCAGTAATCAAATGCAGTAAACAGAACAAGCAATCACACATATGAACACAAGATATAAGGTGGAAAACCAATGTGGGTGAAAACCACCTGCTGTAATCGTCTCAATCTTTCTTTAATAAGAAACTTATTTTACAAATTTTGTACTGGTGCAACCTTATACCAGTACGCAGGCTTCTACCTGCAGAAGGCTACAACATTCTCTCATTCTGCAGCTTTTCCTAGAAGGGAGCTACAACCCCCTTAGCTCTTGTACTAGCTGATGTGTTTACTAGTACATAGGTTCTGACCTACACAAGGCTACAACCTTCTCTTTTCTTCTAAGGACCACGTTTCATAAATTTTAGATTGGATCCATCAATAACATCAATCAAATATATTTGCATCAATCAATCTCCTTTGCACCAATCAAAATTGAGTCAAACAATCACTTTTATGAATGCTGTAACCAAAACACACTAACAGTAACCAGTACCCAATGCAGAAACCAAAACACTGCAATAACAAGCAGAAGTAGCTAAAACATATTTTATGAAACATACGCTACTTCAATGTGTCGAACCTGCGTTCATACACTGTTATCTGAAGATAGATCTGTGTATACGCTGTTTTGAATTGCCGAACCAACGTGTATACGCGCCTTTGCTATACTGAACCTATGTACAGATCTGTAAAAGATGATTTAACCTTTACAACTATTCAGACATCAATTATACCCAGATTATCAGATTTATAGATTACGACATGCGCCAATTATAAAAGATCAAAACCACACAAAGATACTTCTCTTCAAGCTTAAATATCTTGACCCATCAATAGAACTTATCCTTCTTCAAGCACTCAGGTTCCTCCTTGATTCAGATCCAGCTATGCATCATAACCCAATGACCAGTATTCTAGATCTTGCTCTTCATTAGATATTCAATACTTGAGTGCCTTTGCCTAATGATATCCTCCTCCTTTTATAGTCTTAGGCCTTACTCAATACCATGGTCCAAAACCACTTTAGAATCAATACCTTGGGCCAAATACTTGGGGTTAATACTTCGAACAAGATACCTTGGACCAATACCATGGGTCAGAATACCAAGGACCAAATACCATGGACCAAAACCAAGTTTTCCAACATGTACACTCTTTTCCTTGTGTGAAAGTGCGTGTATACACATACATGCCTTTTGGTCTGCGAACTCGCGTGTATACGTAGTTTGGTCAAGGGGAACTTGTGTATATCTCTTTTTCCTTCGTTCTGTGAGCTTGAACTATGATCTATCATCTGAGTGAGTTTCCATTAAGGACAACACCTGTGTCATAGTGCCAAGCCTGTGTCATAATGCCAACAGAGTGGCTGCCATGTATTCTGCCTCTGTAGTTGATAGTGCCACTACATATTCTTTCTTACTCATCCAATTGATTGCACCTCAAAATAGGTTAAACACATACCCACTTGTAGATCTTCTCTGATTCGGATCTCTAGCCCAGTCTGCATCAAAAAATGCACGGATATTGAACACTCTGTCCAATCCTGGTCTTCCTTGGTAGCACAAACCATAATCACTAGTGCCACACAAATACCTAACCTGCTTCACTGCTGTCCAGTGCACCTTCCCTGGTTTTGATATAAACCTGCTCAATACTCCCACTGCATGTGCAATGTCTGGTCTAGTATAGACCATCACATACATCAAGCTACCGAATGCACTTATATATGGAACACGGGACATGTCCTATTCCTCTTCTTATGTCTTTGGACACTGTTCAACATATAACTTCACACCTATAGGAATAGGAACCTTCACCAGTTTACTATCCTGCATATTAAAACTCTGTAGTATTGTCTCAACATACTTCCTCTGGTTTAACTAGAGCTTCCTCTTTGCCTGATCTCTTTTAATTTCCATGCCCAAAATATCGTTTGCAGCACCAAGATATTTCATGTCAAATTTGGAGGAAAATTGGGTCTTCAAATCTTCGATAATTTCTTTGTCATTTCTAACCGAAACATATCATCCACATACAAGACCAGATAAATAATATGGTCACCAATTAATTTAAAATACACACAGTGATTTGATTTTCTTCTGGTGAAGCCAAGTCCTCATATAAATGTATCAAATTTCTGATACCACATCCTTGGTCACTGTTTTTATCCATACAAAGACTTCTTTAACTTGCATACTAGCTCTTTCTTACCCTTCACTGCAAATCCTTCAGGTTGCTTCATGTAGATCTCTTCTTCTAGATCCCCATGAAGAAATTTTGTCTTCACATCCATCTGTTCCACCTCAAAATCAAAAGCAACAACAACAGATGAAAGTAATCTAATAGAAGCTACCTTGGAAACATGAGAAAAAATATCACCAAAATCAATTCCCAGCACCTAGGAATGACCTTCTGCTACCAACTGAGCTTTGTATTTGTCCACCTTTCCTTCTGCATTTTCCTTCTTATTGAACACCCATTTTCTGCCAATGGGTTTCCTTCGAGCTGGCAACTCCACCAGATCCCAGGCCTCATTTTTGTGCAAAGATGCCATTTCATCAACCATGGCCTCTTTCTAGAGTTTTCCATCCTCTGAATCTATTTCTTCCTTCATAGTTTTGGGATCATCATTATTAATAGATAAAGAAAAATTTGAACAAAAATCAGATGGACTATACCTTTCTGGTTGCCTTCTTTCTTGAACTGATCTTCTTACAACTGGAGTTTGTGGATGTTCATCTTCTGATTCCTCTTTTGTTGTAGAGACTGATTCTTCCTCCTTTAGCTCAAACTCTATCTTCTTAGGTTCCTTTCGTTGGACTTCATGTTTAATAACATCTTTATCCTCTCTAAACACCATATCTCGGCTGTACATAACCTTCCTTGTCACTGGGTTCCAAAGTTTATAATCCTTTAAACCATCCTTATACCCAATAAAGATGCACTTTCAGATTTACTATCCAACTTTGTTCTTTTCTCCTTTGGAACATGTACATATGCATCACATCCAAATACCTTCATATGTGAAAGAGAGGGTTTCTTACTAGTCCATACCTATTGTGGAGTCTTATCTTCCAACACTGATGAAGGTGATCTGTTGACCAGGTAACATGCAGTCTCCACCGCCTCTGCCCAGAATTCCTGTCCTAACCCGACACCACTGAGCATGCTTCTTTCCCTTTCCATCAATGTCTTGTTCATTATTTTTGCAACTCCATTTCTCTTAGGTGTGTATGGAGTATTCTTCTACCATGCTATACCACACTTCTTATAGAATTCTTCAAATTCCTTCTTGCAAAACTCTCCATCATTATTTGTCCTCAGTACCTTTATCTTCTTCTCTGTCTGGTTTTCCACCAGAGCCTTAAAATCTTTAAGCCTGTCAAAGACTTCAGATTTCTTCTTAAGGAAATATATCCATGTATTCCTTGAGAAGTCATCTATATATGATACATAGTACACAAACTTACCCAATGATGAAACCTTCATAGGTCCAAACACATCACTGTGCACAAGCTCTAATATCAGTTTCACCCTCTTACAACCAAAGGGGAAACTTACCCGATTCTGCTTCCCATATACACAATTTTCACAGAAATCAAAATCCAGAGAGCTATTAGTCATACCTTCTACCATACCTTTACCATGAAGTATTCAAAGGCCCTTCTCTCCAATATGTCCAAGCCTTTGATGCCATAGCATGATCTTTTCTCCAGAGACCACTATATTTTCTGCTCCACTTTCAGGAACCATAAAACTGTTGCACCTATAAACAACAGTGCTACCTTGCAGCTTGTACAAAGTTCCAATCCAAACTCCCCACATCAATACTAGTGCTCCCTAAACCATCTTGAAGGTATCCTTCTCGAACACTGTTTTTAAACCTACATCATCCAACTTGCTTACAAAAATCAGATTTTTGGCCAATGCAAGAATATGCAGAACACTCGGAAGTGTTCTAATCCTTCCACCTTGCAAATTCAACTTAACTTTTCTACGACCAATGATTTTAGCCTTACTGTCATCCCCCAAGAAGACATCACCACCATCATATTTCTCATACTCACAGAACCACTCTCTATGGGGAGTGAAGTGAAAGGATGCACCGGAGTCAATCAACCATGCCTCATGATCTACATGTGTACTTGAAGAAGCCAAGTACACATTTCCACCTTCATCTGAGGTGGTTTTCACTTCTGCAGAAGGAGCATCATCAGATCCCTTTCCTTTGTTAGGAGCTTTAGATTTACAGTCCCTTTTGTAGTGCCCTTCCTTTCCATATTTCCAGCACACCTTTATAGGTTTTCCTGGAGATTTAGATCTCCCACTCGATGACTTATTTTTGTTTCTGTTCTGGGACCTTCCTCATACATACAAGGCATCACCATTCTGGCTCTCCATATTTTTCTATCTCATCTCCTCCATTAGTAAGTATGAGACTATTTCACCAAAATACAAGGCAGTTGCATTGCTACCTATTGCAATAACCAGACTATACCACGAATCTGGTAGAGAACACAACAAATTGACGCACTTATCTTCATATGAAATTTTAATATCAACAGATAATAACTGACTTAACACAATATTAAATGCGTTCATATGCTTTGTCACCGAGTCTCCATCTTTCATCCTCATGTTATACAAGTTTTTCTGTAGGAACAGTTTATTCACCAGAGACTTAGATTGGTAAAAAGTCCCTAACTTGTCCCACAAATCCTTAGTCATAGATTCCCCTGATACATTCAATAAAACTGAATTTGAGACACACAATCATTTTGTTCTCTTTACCTTCTGATCCAAATTCTTCCATTCTTCATCGGACACTCCCGTTGGTTTAGTACTCGGATCTACCACGATCCACTAATCTTTATCTACCAACATATCCTCCATCTTAAGTTTCCATAACTCAAAAATTTGACCATTAAATTTCTCGATCTCTATCTTCTTACTTCTTGCCATCTTCTTTCACTGCCATAATTTATCCCGCAGATCTCCCACTAAACAGGGTCTACCACAGGCCCGAGAGAAACCCCTCAGCAACAAAGGTGTCCCCTTGAAGCTAAAACAACTCTAATACCAAATGTAGGTTTTAACCTCGTACAAAAATTGCCTGCATATGAATTCTAAAACACAAAAAATAAACAATAGTGAGGGCATAACACATAAAACAAATATACATAGAGATTTCCCCCTGGATCCAAAAACCAGGACTACTAGGTTGATTTTTCATCATTTTCCTTTCAATGTTACAATACATATATATACATGCTGAAGCATCCAATACCATGGACTGAAAACCATCTCACCCAAAACCATGTGCGGAAACCATGCACAAAACCATAGGTAGTTCTGCCCACCTAAGCTATTCGTGGAAAGAATATAACACAACCCAACACTTCCACCCCAAAATAAATAAGTGCCTATGCACAGTTCTCTTTAAATAAATTAATAAAGGCAAAAGAAGAGAAAGGCTTCCTACACAAAGAGGTGAAGCAAGAATCTCCACTAGGGTACTGTAGGAATTTACAGGGTAAGTTCCACAGAAAGAATACCAAAAGGACACCGCTCACAACCAGATCTCAAATCAATACACCAGTATTTTTGACGTGGTTAAAACCCTCAGAGTGCAAGGAGGGAAACAGTCCACGACCTGTCCCAACGTGGGTACTACAGGAAATTTATTAATCAAAGAATGAAAATTTACATAAGCTTCTCTCATGCACGGATTACCCGAACAATGACCCTCCATGCGCTTTAAATAGAACTCATGGACCAATCGGGTGTCAAGCCACGGATCAAGTGTCGGTAATACCGAGGTGAGAGTGAACCGTCGGATCACTACATATCGTGACCGTCGGATTGTAAGTTACAAAATGTACAACGGTAAAGAAACACACTTTACCTAACTCTAACCTAACTCTATACTAGACCAAGTTGAACTTAACTATATCCTATGTGTCGGAATATCCTAACATCCCCCCTTAAGAACAACTTGGGATAGGATTGAAGGATTTACAAATATGACACAATAGGAGAAGGAAGGAGGCACTAGAGCCTATCCCCCCTTAGTGACAACTTCCTGAACTCCAAGCATATATCGAAGTTTAGTGAACTTCGCCTCTGTGAGAGCCTTTGTGAAGATGTCTGCAACCTGATCATCTGTTGGACAATATTGCACTTCAAGAACATGGTCATGAATGAGCTTTCTGATGAAGTGCATGTGTAGTTCAATGTGTTTGCTGCGCTGATGCTGGACTGGATCTTTGCATAGCTGAATGGCACTTTGATTATCACACCAAAGTGTGGTTGGATGCTGCTGCTCAAAGCCAAACTCTGATAGGATCTGACGAAGCCACAAGGCTTCCTTACTAGCTTCCACGACACCACGATACTCTGCTTTTGCTGACGAAAGAGAAATGGCAGCCTGTTTCTTACAAGCCCATGTAATAGGTCCTGAACCAAGAGTGAAGACATAACCGGCAGTAGACTTCCGATCATCAGGGTCACCAGCCCAATCAGAATCAGTGAAACCAACTAACAGAGGAGCTGCTTTGGCACTGTAATGAATCCCAAACTGTACTGTACCTCGAACATAACGAAGTATTCTTTTAGCTGCTTTCCAATGACTTTCACGGGGGTTTTGCATAAAACGAGCAACAAGGCCAACAACAAAGGAAAGATCAGGACGAGTATGGGTTAAATACAAGAGTTTTCCGACAAGTTGACGGTATAAGGTAGCATCAACTTCAGGAGAAGTACAAGAGACTGAAAGTTTGACTCCAGACTGAAAGGGAGAAGGGGCTGGCTTACAGTCTTCCATGTGAAAATGACGAAGAATATCACAAGCATACTTGGACTGGGAAAGGAAAATACCCTCTTGGGATTGCAAGACTTGAAGACCGAGAAAATAGTGTAAATGTCCTAAGTCTGTCATTTCAAATTTCTTTTTAAGGCTGGACTTCACATGGTTTATAAGGTTGGGATCACTACCAGTAAGAATAAGATCATCAACATAAAGAACAAGGATGATAAGAGAGTTGCCCACTTTCTTGGTGTAGACAGTATTGTCAGAATGACACCTAGAAAAGCCAGATTCTAAAAGAAAGCTATCCATTTTGGCATACCAAGCCCGAGGAGCTTGCTTGAGGCCATAAAGGGATTTCTTAAGTCGACAAACAAGGCTGGAGTCTGTTTGTATGAAGCCAATGGGTTGTTCCATATAGATTTCTTCCTGCAAGTCCCCATGCAAGAAGGCAGATTTAACATCCATCTGATGGACTTCCCATTTTAAAGAGGCAGCAAGGGAAAGAACAAGGCGGATAGAGTTCATTTTGGCAACAGGGGAGAAGGTTTCAGTGTAGTCAATGCCTTCAACCTGTGAAAAGCCCTTAGCAACGAGACGAGCTTTATGTTTATCAACTTTCCCATCTGGTCCATACTTGGTTCTGTAAACCCATTTACATCTAACAAGTTTGCGTCCCTTTGGTAGAGGAACAAGATCCCATGTATCATTTGTCATTAATGAATGATATTCTTCATTCATAGCTGCTTCCCAATGTGGATGGCCTGAAGCTTCTGCAAAAGTGTCAGGATCATGATTTACTGGAGCTTGAGCCAGTAAAGAAGAGGCTCTTTCAAACTGAGAACGTGTACGTCGCTGATCTGTAGGATCACCGGCAAGATCACCTGCTGCATCCCGAGTAGCACGGACCCATCTTGGAAGTTGAGGATCCTGAGAAGGTGGGGGAGGATTATCATCCTCGCTTTCATCATCTGAAGAAGAAATGTTTTCAAAAGTAGAAGAGATAGGAAGAGGTGGCACATCCGCCGGACTAGGCTCGCAGGCCGATTTATTTTCATCAAATTTTACATCTCTTCTAATGATAACATTTTTGGACTTAAATGGAATAAGTCTATAACCTTTTACATCTTCAGAATATCCAACAAAAGTACATTTCTCACTCTTAGGTTCTAAAGCTTTATGCTTTTCATCTGGAATATGGGCCCATGCTTCACTTCCAAACACACGAAAGTGACTTACATCTGGTTTAATGGAACTCCAAGCTTCTTCTGGAGTGATATTCTCTAGAACCTTAGTAGGAGTGCGATTGATTATATAATTTGCACAATTAATTGCTTCGGCCCAAAAACTAAGACTGAGTCCTTTAGATTGCAGCATACAATTAGCCATTTCCTTTAAGGTGCGATTTTTCCTTTCAGCTACACCATTTTGTTGTGGAGTGTATGGAACAGTATGTTGCATTTGAATTCCATTTTCGGTGCAAAAGTTGATGAATGTGTTTTTAACATATTCTCCACCATTATCAGTTCTTAGCTTAAGAATTTGATGTCCAGATTGTTTTTCAACAAAGGCTTTGAAGGCCAAAAAAGTGTTAAATACTTCGCTCTTGAGTTTTAAGAAGTATACCCAAGTGCGTCTGGAGAAATCATCAATGAAAGTTAAGAAGTACTTGCAGCCAGAGAATGAAGCAACAGGAAGAGGACCACATAAATCACTGTGCACAAGCTGTAAAGGGGCTGAGGCGTGCCAAGAGGCACGTTTGTCAAAACTGTCCCGATGATGTTTTCCGAGTACACATCCGGAACAAACACCATCTCTGCAAGATACCATAGGAAGACCTGTCACCATATTTTCTTTACATAGATGCTGAAGGGAGCGATAGTTTAAGTGACCAAATCGCTCATGCCAAAGTTTGCTCACTTCATCATTATGAGCAACAAATACTGAGGGAAGATTGGATGACCCAAAGTTGTGAAACTTATACAACCTTTTGGAATCATCAGCAAGACCAGTAGCTAGAATCTGTTTAGGATCTTTTAGATCCTTGATTACAACATCATGAGGTGAAAATTCAACAATTTTACCTTCACCTGAATGAGTTATCTGATAGACAGATAGAAGGTTGCAGGATAAGGTTGGAACACATAATACATCATTAAACTGACCATTGTCTAGATGAACAGTTCCAGTCCCTACAACATTAAGAGATCTATCATCACCAATATATATATTTTTGGTGTTACAATCATTTAAAGAAGAAAACATGGCTTGGTTTTTGGCCATGTGACAAGAGGCTCCAGAATCAATGAGCCACTCATGAGAATGAGAAGAAGAAGAAGATACATTTAATGCATAACCAGACTGAGATGATTGACAATGACATGCAGAAAGTGCCATTCCGGAAGTTGAAGTTGAAGTAGGCTCCACATGGATGTTATGTTTCTTCATTGCGGCTTCCAAGGCTTCCATCTTCTTAAAGCATTTAGATTCTAAGTGGCCATCTCGATTACAAAAGTTACAATGTCTATCAGTCTTCTTCCATTTGTTTTTATTGGTCTTATCATTTTGCTGAAATGATCTTTCATTTTGAGGCTGAGATGGTTTAGGACCATTCTTTTGAGGATATGACTTCTTAGGATTCTTTGAATTTGGTTGCTGCTGGGCGGCTAACGCTTTCGTGGAAGAGTTTCCAAGATTAAGAAGACCAAGGTGTAAGAGTTTTTCTTGTTCTCTTATTAAGGAATCACAAAAGGAGTCAAAGGAAGGGGCCTTGTAGTCTTGTCCTTGACAAATGAAAGCTTCCCTTGTAGAATGGAAAGTGGAAACAAATACAGAGTAGGCTGGTCCCAACTTAGTAAGGATGGAATAAATAAGGTTACCATCTTCTTTCTTAACTTTAACACCTTCCAAGAGATATCTAAGGGTCTTGAATTTGGACAAGAAATCTTCAATGCAAGAAAAATTATTAGGATCCAAAGTAAGCAGCTCATTTTCAAGTTGATGGGCTCTAATTTCATTTTTAATCCCAAAAACTTTAGCAAGTTTTTCTAATGCTTCATGAGGAGTCTCAAGTCCTGCAATGTGGAATCTAAGATCAGGAGAAATAGACATCCCTATCAAACCACGTGCTTGATCTTGTCTATTTTCCCATTTTGCCGCCTTGTCTTCATCTTTTGGTTTCTTCTCTTGGTTTGTGGCTATTCTGAAGAGACCTTTACTTCTAAGTAAATCTTCCATGTATTCTACCCATTGGAAGTAGTTAGTGCTGTCAAGAATGACTTGGCATGGACTTTCCATTTAAAAAAAAAACTGAAGCTGAAGATGCTGAAAGTAAGTGTTCCAACGGATAGATCTCGAAAAAATAGGCGGTTTTAAAAAAAACGGCTCTGAAAAAGGCTTCCGGATGAAGAAGTTATGGCTTTTTGAAAAACATTGTTGACATTGCCGGCAAAGTGCGCGAATGTGCGGGAATGAAAAAAATCCGCCCCCACAAAATGAAGACTTGAACCCAAGACCTCTACTCTCTTAAAATAGCTTTGAACCAATTGATCTATACAAAAAATTTGAGAGAGAGAGAGAGAGAGAGAGAGAGAGAGGGGGGGGGGGGCCTTGGTTTGCGTGCTTGCCTTGAGAAAGCTCTTTTTCCCTACAAAACACAAAACACAAAACCCAACACGAATATGCAAAGAAAAACGAACCTTGCGGCTCGAAGTTAGCTTTAGCCAAAAAACTAGAAATTTAAAAAAAAAAATCTCAAAGTTAACTTTAGCCGAAAAACTAAATATTTTTCTCAATGTTTCTGATTTTCCGAGATCACACTAAGGTGCAGGGAAAAGAGCATACGCATGAGAAAAATCCTTCCTTTCTGTTTCTGATTTGCCCAGATCGCACAGAGTCGCAGGGCAAAGAGCATACGCAGAAATGAAAGGTATAGATTCGGTTAAAAAAAAAGGATAAACTGAGACCGAAATAAGTAGAGAGAAAATAACAGTAAACTGCAAAAGAAACACTGTATACCTCCCGATCTGAAAAATGACGCAGCTAGGGCTACCGGAAACCTTTTCGCGTGAAACGAAAGGGGTTCCTCACTGGAACAGATGCTCCGAACGCAACAGAGCAGTCCTCTCGGCCCGAAAGCAGTCAGAAACATCAGATCTAGGAAACGACAACCGCATGCAGTTCTACCGGCTTCAGATTTGGATCACCAACGGACGCGGCCCTCAAATAGCTCCGATACCATGTAGGAATTTACAGGGTAAGTTCCACAGAAAGAATACCAAAAGGACACCGCTCACAACCAGATCTCAAATCAATACACCAGTATTTTTGACGTGGTTAAAACCCTCAGAGTGCAAGGAGGGAAACAGTCCACGGCCTGTCCCAACGTGGGTACTACAGGCAATTTATTAATCAAAGAATGAAAATTTACATAAGCTTCTCTCATGCACGGATTACCCGAACAATGACCCTCCATGCGCTTTAAATAGAACTCATGGACCAATCGGGTGTCAAGCCACGGATCAAGTGTCGGTAATACCGAGGTGAGAGCGAACCGTCGGATCACTACATATCGTGACCGTCAGATTGTAAGTTACAAAATGTACAACGGTAAAGAAACACACTTTACCTAACTCTAACCTAACTCTATACTAGACCAAGTTGAACTTAACTATATCCTATGTTTCGGAATATCCTAACAGGTACTGCCCAGGCTTGCTGGCACTATGGTTATGTTTGTGTTCCTGCATGACTTCGTTGGGGTATTTTCTAGGCGGGCTGGCAGTGGAAAAACACCAGAGAAGAAAAACCATACTTTGAAAATTTTAATCTCGCAAGCTAAACATCCCTTCCCAATTCAAAGCACTATGATTTTGTTGAATCTTATATTGTGTCCAACTGATAAGGTATAGAGGGGACCATTTCTACCCATGGGGTAAGTGGGGAAGCCAAAGTAATATGCATGATGAATCAATACTTCGTGAAGGACTAAGGCCCTACACATAAGTAACTAACCAAGATAGAGAAGCTGTAATTCAACCAATGTGTCGCCAAGTGTTGTAGCGACTGCAACACCCTCCAAATTTTTGGCTTGCATTCAAATTTAAAGGCCTTCCTTGGTCTGTCCCTTGATTTTTACAAACAATTAAGATCATTTCATGATATTTCCTAAAGGATTTTGTTGCCTTTTGATTGGTGGATCAGCTGTTGTCTTTTGGCATGTTTGACTATTTTTCCATGCTTGTGAATCCTTTCTGGAAATTTTGAAGGTTAATCTTTGTGTATACGAGTTTTCCTAGCTATGTAAACACCCATCACACTCATACACAAAGTTTTGAGCAATGTCTCACAAGTGTCGTCACAGTCGTCCTAAAGCCTATCTCAAGTGTCACACTTGTCGCTTCTTGTTATGAGATAGTCACATAGAGGGAAGTGCTTCCATGTTTCTCTGGTGGTCTATGTTGTCATGTCATCAAAGTATGCTAAGTGTATGATCACAAGTTCAAGTTCATCACAAGTCTATCTTCCTCCTACACTTAGCCATTCTTCCAAAAAAATCTTCTCAACTGGACAACTCAGTCTCACTGGACCCCAACTGAATTGCACACTGCGTAGTATTAACGCTCAGTGTTGTAACCTTGCTGCATGGAACTGTACAGTGCACAGTCACTATCCTCTAGGGCAGTTGTACTACGCAATTCCAAAGCTTATCAACCTTCCTTGACCCCCAGAATTGCACAACGGTTCCTCCTAGTCTGACTTGAACTGCACACTTCACACTTCCAGTCCTCAAGCTCTTCCCCTTGCCTGCTGGAACCCTGCAATGTGCAGAGAATCAAACCTCCCTTGGCCTCCAAAATTGCGCAAATGTCCTCCCTCAGCCTAAGCTCACTGACCTCAAGAACTGTGTAGATTTTTCCTCCATGTGTATCAGCTGCCCAGTCCTCCTTACCTTTGAAAACTGCGCAAATCTATCTCCCAAGATCCCATCCTACATCACCCACTATCTACCTAAACTGTGTAATCCTCACTCCCAGTGTCCACTATGCAATTTTCCTCCTCAGTGAGGACTGTGCTAAGAATCCTTAGTCAACCTTGAGCTGCGCTTTACATAGTCCTAGTGATAAACCCCTCTCCTTGTCACTTGGAACTGTGCAATGCACAATTACTGGGCCCTCTCTCCCAGTCTGTCACCTTTACCGAGCTCAGTTCATGGATAACAATGTATCATATTAGATTAGGGAGTTTTCAGATTGATGTCGTCCCATCATGAGTGAATTGTAGGAACAAGTACACTGTCAAATCATGGCGAGATGATGAAAAAGGAGAAGATGGAGGAAGCATGCCTAAAGACTCACTTGTAGCTGAATAGAAAAATGTACCTACTAAGACCAAGCAAAAGGAACACAAGTGTGAAACCAGCGTCCAAGACCAAATATCATTGAAGACCCCACATCATTAAGCTATGCGGAAGAGAAGATAAAGAATATCCAAGAACACATCCATCACTCAACAACAACGACTTGACATTGCCACATTATCAAGCTAGTCCATGTCAGCAGTGTCATGTCGAGTCGTGTCATAAGTGTCATATTCCACATGACTATTATGGGCCATGTATATTGTAAATCAAAAGTATTGTAAAGTGGAAGTCCAATGGACACTCTTGAATATGAAGAGTCATGTAAGTTGAAAAGTCATTGGAAGTTGAACAGTCATGAGGGTAGTCAAAGAGACAAGGGATAAGCATCACCCATTGTTTATATATACTCCCTCATTGTATGAGAAAAGGATTTTTTACCTTGGCTCCTCCAGCAAATCATTAGAGAGATCAGTTAGTTCTTTGAGGAGAAAGGAGTGGCTCCAACATCCCACTATTGGGGCTAGTGATGTACACTGTAAATATGTGCCTTGGAACTTTTTCTTAATTACAAAACCCTTTTTAGGCGAACATGTTTTCATGCATGAATTATGAATGTTTGTAAGACTATTTCGTGAAAGTTTGTATTTCATGTTTTCTTTCACATGTACTAATATAGTTGAACTATTTTGGTTATTTTAGTGCTTATCTTGTTGGGAATGTGCTGTAATGGTTGTCACTGTTGTCTCATCCTTGTGGACTATTCCGTGGGATACTATATAGAACTTTCCTTTCTTATCAGTTATAATGACCGTCACATCCACTATGGATTATTCCGTTCGATTTTAGATGAATCTTCCCTTGTTCATTGGTTGTAATGATTGTGGCATCTGTTGTGGACTATTTCGCTGGAGGTTGGACAAGAATTTCTGGTTCATGTGTGTCTTTTCCTGGGTGGTACTATTACCTCTCACTTAAGGGCTCACTTTTCTTCCCTCTTTTAAATTGAGAGAACATAGACATAGTTGTGTTGCACACTCACTAGGCACACTCACTTTGATTTTCAAAGCTACCATTGCATCACTCTCTTGTGCTGACATCTAGAGCCGAGGAAAATCTTTAAGTATTTGGCAACCAAAACTTTATACTAGATGGGACTCCTACACCAAATGATGTGATGTCTGATTGGGACTTCATATCAGGGAGATCCCCTGAATGTTGGTGGGTCCAACACCATCAACAGGTACCAAAGGAAGAGTTTTTAAATCAAATTCATGGATAATGAGCTAATTTTGATAGGAAGTGACCTGCCGCAAGAGGGCCTTGATGTATCCCCCATTAACAAAATGAAATCGGTATCATGATTCAAGACATAATGAATTTGATGTGGAACTAGTTCAAGAACATAGACATGGAATGAAGGCTTAAGAGTATCATAACTGAATGAATTCTCTTGAACACACCGATAACATTGAATGGAGTTGGCAACATTGACCCAAAACCAAAAATGGAGGCTCTGAAATGGTATGATGAACCAAAAGACAGGCATATTTCCCAACCCAAAAACCATGGAGATGAAATAGTAGGGTTTCATGTTCAAGAGTGGCTCACTTCCATAATAGGTGGAGTATCCCATTTTCCCAATTTCCCGAACCATTGCTGGTCAATACCTTTTTATTTTTTAACAATCTTGAGGAGGATAACATATGCTTGATTTGTAGGTTGATCCTTGACATGAATCCCTCTGAGTATGTTTAATGAACCTTGAGAAGGAGTGGTTCAGTCCCGTCATGTTCGATAAGTCCATCACTATTTGATGTTTTTATGAGCCCAACGACGGTTCAACTTGACATGTTTTTCATGTTTAGAGAGTTTGAAAAAGAGGCAAAAAAGAAAAATCCAAAGGTTCCTTTTCGTAGATAGTATCTTGAGTTCGAAAAGGCAGAAAAAATACTCAGGAGAACCTCTTATCCATGTTTGACTAAGGTATTCTTTTTTCATAGTTAGTGTATCTCACTCCAGAAAAGGGTTAAACTTATACTAAGTAGACATCTTTTCATTTACTTTAACAAGTTCGAAAAGGTAAGTGTTTGGAAATATTTTCATGATTAGGGAGTCTAAAAAGAGTTGAAAGAGGAAACCAAGGGGGTTCCTTTTTCTTAGGTTTACAGAGCCTGAAAAGGTGATAAAAATATGCTCTTTGGTCAAAATTACTTGTTTCAATCCAGACATCGTCAAATATGTTAAAATAGTTGTCACCTTGCTCAAAACACCACCAAAAGATTAAAAATACATGTTTCATGATAAAAATGAGTCATATTTAGGTCAAAACACTAATAAATTAATAAATTAATGATGAAAATGACCATAAAATAGGCAAAAGGTAACTCATTTTTACCATTTCACATTTACCTCTTGGAGAGTGAGTTTTGAGTGTTTTTGCCCCAAATCTTCTGCAACTGATTGTGACCAATCCAGTGGATCATTTCAAGTGTTGTCACTTCTAGGTAGGAGCTAGAACCTTTCTCTTCCTTTTCATGGTTCCATTTTGTGATTTCATGCACATTTTTCAAGGTTTTGAGGCCCCTAGGGCTCTAATTTCTCTCCCTAGGTACAAAACACCCTAGAAGGTCGATAAGTGTGTTGATGAGGAGGGAAATACAAAGGGGGAAACACTATAATGCACTATTTTCCCTTAGGAGGGTGCGTTGGGCACAATAATAAACTTGGTTTTGCTTGTTTGCCTCAAAATTTCACTGGTTTTTTGCATGAAATTCATCCTAATGATTATCCTTGTGATGTTGCAGGTGTTTATCAACACAAAATGGCCTAGATATGGAGGGAAAGAGAACATGAAGAAAAATATTTGACTGCAGGTAATGACCCCACTATAATCCAAGCTTTAAGAGATTGTGGACTCTTAAAATTCTTCGAGCTTCCTGGTATGAGGCAACACATAGAGTTATTGAGGTATCTTGTTCATGCATGGGATGTTCAAGCGCAAGAATTCAGACTTGGTGCA
This sequence comes from Pinus tabuliformis, assembly GCA_031772625.1. Taxonomy (NCBI): domain Eukaryota; kingdom Viridiplantae; phylum Streptophyta; class Pinopsida; order Pinales; family Pinaceae; genus Pinus; species Pinus tabuliformis. The sequence goes on along the minus strand of CM062816.1, from coordinate 1,680,318,696 downwards.
TAAATACAATAGAAATACAGGTAGAAGATATATATTTCTTGATTGGTATGTCAAGGCGAGGTTCCCCCATCTCTTTGTTTGGTTCAAGCAGTGGTGGAGAAACAATCAAATATTATGTCAGTGCACGTTATCGAACGAGATCCCAACCAACTAAGGATGGAAAATTTGACATTAAGGATGTAGTGCCTTTTCCTTTAAGAATGATCTTATATATTATTGTTAGATTCGATGGTAGTGAATCTATTCATGTGGAAAATAAGTCACATATGTAGTATGCTCTAGAATTTCTGGAGTTGATGGTATTCAACTGGAGTGAAGGGGTACTGGTAAACATGAAAGAGAAATTGACTAAAGAAAAGGATGGGCGGATAATTTTTTTTGGCTATGGTTCGATTCTGATTTCTTTTCCATTAGAGCGGATTCCATTGCTTAGGCCACACCATATCGTTCTCAAGCCCTTAGATCCAAGAGTCCCATGAATGAGGAGATGGGTGGATCTCATGTCTAGGCATGCAGGTCCTTCATCAATGAGTTTCACACCTATCTTCTTTAGCTAGTTGCACATGCAACTCATTATGATAGAAGACTATCCATATGCAGGGATGGAATTCTGTAGAGACCCGAAGCTTACACTTCATGATGGCAAGCGATGGGGTGCCATAGGTAAGACATTTTGACCATTTTTTGTATTTTTAAGTTTTACAATTTTTTGTGATTTTTGATGTATCCAAGACTAAAATATTGGTTTGTACACATGCAAGTATTGGACCCATTTAACAAGTGGGATATTCTTGTCTTCATCGTGAAGGAGACCCATAACAGGAACCAGTAGCAATACATGTTGCTGCAGTAGGATGAGAGGTACTGTGGGATATCAATGGGGCTGAGACCTTAGCAGAGGTTGAGAATCATATGGAGGGGTTGACCCATGGCATTGATGAGACTAGGGTTGACGAGCTCCCTATGAGACTGCAACGACACACTATTGTCATGCCTAGTCGTATTAGTCAGCTACTATGCAAGATGGCTTGCGCATGGACATGCTACCATGAACACTATGATTATCTACTAGGAGGCTTATAGCTATATTTCGACTGAATGTACATTTTAGGCCATGCAATGACATGTGTCTTAGGCACAAATTTTGTAAAACCAAAAATTTGATATATATATATATATAGATATATAGATATATATATATATATATATATCTTCAATGTTTCTTATGGTTCTATTATTTAGTTTCAACCTGATGTGATGTGTATTGAATTAATTTACATGTGTCACAAATGTCTATCTAAAACATGATTAGCAAGTGCATCTGTCAATGTATTTAGATTTCTAGAAATATGTTGATATTGGATGAAATCAAAATATATTTCTAGAAGGAAAACCCTCATGAACATGCAAAACATAGTTGGTCTTCTAACTGAATATGCATTAGTCAATTATAGTACTACAAGCTATGAGTCAAGTATGATGATTATATGATGAATACCATGAGAAATAGTGTCAGAAAATAGTTCGATCACTGCACTATACTCAACTATTTTATTTGTAAAGCAATTGATAGAAATGCCTTGGAAACTCACTAATTCACCATTTGGAGTATATATAGCCCATGTTGCAGAAGAGAGGTTCCAGGTACTACGATTAAAACCATCAGCATAACCAACGTATGGTTTGAGGGATGCCGACATATGAAAACCAAATATAAACAAGATTAATAGAAACCTAGGAAACTCTGAAGGGAACACACTGCAAACACACTCAATCACACCTATATACAATATGTACACAATGCACTACACAAAAACTCAAGCATAGTATTTCTTTAAGTACAACCCATTTCTAGGTTGTGCTAAGGGAAATCCATCAAAATAAACTAGCTCATAGGCCCCTTTTGAAACAACACATTTGACAATATATGGACCCAACCACATTGGATCAAACTTCCCTGATCCTAATTTATCGAACTATTGATTGTATAAATGAACAAGGTCTCCTTCCGAGAAGACACAAGGCTTGACACTCTTGTCATATTGTGCCTTGATATGTTTCTTATGGGCTTCATTAGCCATATCAACATCTTGCTGGGTTTCATCTAAGTGAGTCAGATGTAAGAGAAGTTCATCTTCCGCGAAAGTGGTAGGAAGGAGTTTGATTGCAATTTTGAGGGATGGAATTTCACATTCAATTGGAAGGATTGATTCCAGACCATAGACCAATTGGAATTGTGTAAATATAGTAGCAACCATAACAGAAGTTCGGTATGCCCACAAGGACGCATAAAGAATGAGATTCCAGTATGATATATGGACCCATATCATACAATGAAGCATCAATTTGAGAAATTTATTAATTGCCTCAAGTTATCCGTTTCCCTGAGGGTAGTAGGGAGTGGAAATTTCATGGGAAAATCCCACCTTGGAAATCAGTTCATACATCATGTGATTGCAAAAATGTTTTAATGGTCTATAACTACAGCTTGCAGAACACCAATTCGTGCAATGACATGGTTGAAGAAAAATAAAGCAGATGTTTCGCCGGTATTGTTATATACAACCACCGCCTCGCCAACTTGGTGAAATAATAAACCGCTACGATGATATAGCCATGCCCCCCGATTGAGTGAAGTTTACATGTCATTAAATCAATGAACCATTTCACAAAAGGACCAATGGCAATAATAGGATGCAAAGGAGTGAGTGAAGCACAAATATTTCAATAAAAAATATGGCATGCATGACACTTTTGGACAACTAGGATACAATCACAAAATATGGTGGGCCAAAAGTAACTGGCACTTAAGATATTTTGTGCAGTGGCATATCCAGATAAATGATCACCACATGCTCCCAAATGGTATTCATTTTAGACTTTATCAGCCTCCTCATAGGTGAGGCACCTTCGAAAAACCATCGATATTGCAACAATAGAGAGTGCCACCGATTATAATATAATGTTTTTCTTGATATTGGATATGTCACTGGTCGGAGTGAGAAGTATTCGACTAGAAAGTCTGGGTCTAGAGATATATGAGAATGTATCCATACCATGGGTTAAATGACGAGATTAGAAACAATGACTCATTGGAATATAATCACTAGATGTCTTTTTAATTTCAGATTTGGGAAGGTCGCAAATTAACTCAGCAAAAAATAGGGATTTCTTCGATTTGGATTTGACGAATTCCAAATCGAACACTTGTAGGATGACAATACACTTATATTATTTCCCCCCTAGTAACTATCATGAGAGGATGCACATCATGGGATTGTAATATGAAACAAACATACTTTTTCAGAGCAGGATGTAATGGCGAAATCTCTGGACAACTTCAACAATTTCCAAAGCTTACTACTTGACATGGGTGTAGTTGACTTCAATATCATTGAGATTCTGATTCAAGTAATAAATAGGATGTTCAGTTCCTTCATCATCCTCTTGAACCAATACCATATAAATGGTAGTACATGCCACAACGAGGTACGAGAAATAATTGCATTGGTAATCAGGGGGGTATAACAAAGATGCCCGAATTAGTACATCTTTCAAGGCATCAAACACCTTTTGAGTAGTCACCCCAATGGAAGGGGACCCATTTGTTTAGCAAGCAAGTAAATCCTTTGGTTAGTTTGGCATAATATGGAATGAACCTCAGAAGAAATTTAGAGTTCCCTTGGAGTCATTGAATCTGGAGAAGGGAAGAAGGAGTAGGCAAATCAATGATCGCTTGAACTTTCAAGGGATCAATACGAAGTCCTTGTTTTGATATAAAAAATATGAGAAGATGACCGAAGCTTACGCAAAACATGCATTTGTGCAGATTGAGTCGAATGTTATAATGTCTACATCATAAAAATATGGCGCTAAGGTGCATTAGGTGATCAACCCAATGTTGTGGATGAATAGGAAAATCATCCAAATAAGGTTGCAACATATGTTTGATGTCATGAAAAGCATAATACATGATCCTCTAGAATGTATCCCCAACATTCTTAATCGAAAAGGGAGTTTTTTATACACATATGCCGTAGGGACAAATGAATGTAGTTTTATGTTGGTCTACCGGGAGAATATTGGTTTAATTATAGCCATAGAAACAATCCATAAACGAAAATATCTCGTAACCAACACAATAATCAACGATATGGTCAATGAATGGGGTGGGATAGTTGTCCTTTGGATAAGCATGATTGATGTCCCCATAATCGACACACACGCAGATCATTCTTTGCTTTTTCATAACATGAACAATATTAAACAATGAGTCAGTTAAAGGTACGAGATAGATGAAACCAACTCGTAGAAGTTTTTCAACTTCGACATCGATAGCAGTGACCTTATTTCGATGAACAGGGCAAAGGAGTTGCTGCAATGGTTTAGCATCAGGATACATTTTAATTTTGTGCAAAACGATGTTTGGATTGATACCAGGCAAAAAAATCTTTGAATTCCTAGAATAGGGCTATATAAGTCTTGACTTGATCGAGAGAAAGACTCATTGATATGTATATTTTTGATACTACCAAGGTTAATTGAAATTTTGAGATAGATAGTCTCTTCAATGTTCAACAAGTTCTTCTCAGAATAAACATCGTAAATAGATGCATAATTCGTAGATAACTCAATGACATTAGGTTGATAAAGCTCAATAAGATTGTCTTCAAAGGAATCCAGCAAGGAGGAATGATGATGATGATGATCCCATGGTGTATCATCCAACATCATGATCTCCATGATGTTCTCGTTGGTGGAAAATTTATGAGAGAAAGAATAAGACGACGTACCATAATCTAAAGAATGATCAACCCAATTAATCAAAGAGGAAAGATCAGAATGAGCCACGCAAGCTAAATGGATGGCTTCATAATCTAGACCAACAAGGCTGAGTGCAAACAGACACCAAAAATATCAATATTAGATGAATCTTGTACTACCCATGGATCAAATGGAGTAGTATAAGAAGATATCATATTAATATAGGAAACTAAAGTAGATTTTTGAGGCAGTGGGGGAGGAGGAAGTAAAAATTTTCCCATGAGAGAGGAATCCTTAAGGAGTTTAACTCCAACAAGATAATATGGGTGAGGGGTTTCCCGCATAAGAGGGACACTTCTAGTAACTGATGAATCAATGGAAAATAAAGTGAGTTGATCAATGGCTACGATACCTCCTTTATGAGTAAAAGAATAAATCCATGCATGACTGAGTAGAAGATTATAATATAGAGGTTGTCGATAACTTCGACTTCTACTAATATAGTATTTCCACCTAATTATACATGTAGGGAATTCAAAATCCCACATGGTTTATAAGTTCTTCCATCAAAATCTTTCAAAGTGGCTGGTGATTGGCTTAATTGGGGAGAACCAATAGCCTTCCAGTGAGACATGGACATAATATAGGTTGAAGCACATTTGTCCACAATGGAACGATGAATATTCTTACCATAAACAACAACTTGGATCATGAAGACTAATTGAGTTGGAAGTCGAGGTGCATGGTTCTCATGGTTAAAGACTACTAGGTTGGAATCTGAAGGATCAATACATCTAAATTTTGAGAACAAAGCCCTCTTTTGGGCAGGGAAATTTTGTAACACCTCAAGAGTAGACATAGCTGATGGACCCTGAGCCAAGTCCTCAACTATTTTATAATTTTGAGCAGCTCTTGCATAATGGTTGAATGTCAATTTATGGATAACACCCTTGGGAAGATTAATCATTAATTTAGTAGGTACAACATTTGGAGTAAGTTCTAGTGGAGATGCATGTTATCGGGAAAACTAGTGTCCATTTAGAGCTGCTAGTCCCACTAAGATGGGTAGCTATCTTAGAAACAAAAAAACTAAAGTCACTTGTGTTTTCCTTTATGAGAGATAGATGAGAGAGAAGCAGAGAGTACCAACCGCAGTCTTTCACTAGTCTCCTTGCTCGTTTCCTCTCTCCCTTGATAGAGATTTCGCCACTCCTTTCTCACTTGTCCTGCTTCAAAGAACACATGTAGAGTAAAAGTAGCAAAATACCATCAAAGCATAGAGATATATAACCATAAACAATGTAGGATCAGATGTACATTAACCATAAATGCATATACAAATACAAGGTTTAGAGATATACAAGCATATGGAGGAAAACTCAAATAGCTTTATTGATAAAACTAGTAGAAGAGAGGATTACAACTAGGCTGTCTGATCCAGCATCATCCTCCCAGCATGAAAGCCCTCTTCACCTCATACAAAGCAAGATCACCCAACAATGTCTTCAAAGAGAAAACAACAACACTTCATTGCAAATTACAAAATTCCAGCCCTTTGGATCTCTAGGATGAGGGATCCATATATAGATGTTTACAGGAGAGTGAGTCAGCTTCTGTGATTTTTATTAGTGTCATTTCGCTGATAGTTCTTGGTTCCACTTGGAGATTTCATGGTCTCTTACTCATCCCTAGGAGAATTCAGAGAGGCAAGTGTCAAATGAGCAGTTTCTATAAGATTCTTTGACTTTCCACCTAGCAAACTGCTTCTGTCATTTATCTGCTCTCGCTCATCGCACCCTACAGAAGGGATTTCCAGTATGCATCACACCCCCGTGTGTAATAGGTGAGATGCACCGCACCTATGCATGGAGCAGTCTATATGGTCCAGTTTTGACCAGTTATGAGTAGTTTTTCATGGAGAACTTCTAGGAGATGATGTAATCAGCTGACCTTGTTCCTTTAGGGTGTGAAACAACACTTTTAGGGGTTTAGAAGCCCTTGGTTTATGGACATATGTGATTGGGTTGCAGTGCCCAAATATGTCTATAACAGTTGCCCCCTAAAGCATGAGGTCATAAATCTTTTGATGTCGGGTGAAATGCTTTATAATGAGGATCCAAGGTTTTTCGAACTGGAAGGTGACCTGTAATAAGATACAATACAATATATTATCTTCACAATATTTTCATGATCTAGCTGAGGCGGGCATTCCCATGCTCATCTTTATAAATTCATATTCATGTACATAAGACAGACAATTGTCTGTGTGCCGGATTGATGATTCTGGTAGAGCCATCATCCTTTAGTTTGGATGATTATCTGTGCAACTGTGATGTACATTTGATGTCTTTATTTTCCTGAATATATCGTAGCCCAGATGGATGAAACTAGATCCAGGGTCTTCAAACTCGTTCAATCTTCGCCCGAAGTACAAGTCGATCCATGTGAAAAGATGTTCTGATGTCGAACATGGAAAGACATCGCCTGATTACCAACCAATGATGTAAGTTGTTAACAGGCACGAGAGGAATCACCGATAATGATAATGACCCTCAATGTACTGTAGTACAATTCACGTGGTGTGAATACATGAGTTGATGTCAAACACCATGCAAAATCTTTTGTTCGAAGGCCATTGATGTAAACCTGTCGTCGGAAGTGAGAAACTTGCCATTGAGGCATGCAAGCTTCAAAAAAATGAAAGGGTTGTTCCTAGGTCGACTTCTTGGATAATGTGCTGATGTCGACAAGAAGTGACCCGTCGTAGGAGGGCCTTAATGAATCCCACATCTACGACCCAGAATAGAGAAAATGATTTTGTGGAGGTGAAAATGATATGATGATAGAAGGTTTAGGGTGGTGGTCATGAAAAATGGAGAGTGAAGGTATTGCAGTGGATGAGGCGTTAGCTAGGTTGGTGAATTCTCTGAGTGACTTCTCTTGAACAGACCAGCAACACTGAAATGGATTGGTAGCATTAACCCCAAGGTGGATGGTATGAAAGACTAATGGTGATATGACCGGTGAATGGAATAACCCAACCTGACTCAATCATGGTGATGAAGTGAAAGTGTCATGTTCAAGAGTGACTTGCTACCAATGAAGCTATTCAAGTTTTCTTCCCCTTTTTCCCTAGTCATTGCTGACCAGTACCTCTTTATTTTTGTCAAGCTTAAGGAGGATAACATATGCTTTTTCTATAATTTTCCCTTCGGGCAACCCTGTCACTATGTTTTAACGAGCCTAGCGACAGCGAAACTCGCTCTTGTCTGCGTGGACAAGTTTGTCACTATTGTTTTAACGAGTTTAACGATAATGATAACTTGGTCCTTTTCAATTTTAGAGAGTCTAAAAGGGACGTAAAGGCAACTCCGGTAGTCCTTTTTTGTAATGTAATCCCTTAAGTCCAAAAAAGTATAAAATAATATGAAAGGGATGACTTTTTTATAGTTTTAACGAGCCGAACAAGACAAGCGCTCGATCTTTTTGTGTAATGATCCCTTAGGTCCAAAAAGATTAAAATCTAGAGGAGGGATGGCACTTCCAGTTGCTTTAACGAGCTGGAGAGGCCAATTGCTCGGCAATATTTTCATATTTTATGAGTCATATGAAAAGAGCTTAAAGGAGACTAGTTTTTTGAGGAACAAGTGATGTTTTTTGGATTGCAACTGGTTCTAGGTAAGGTTTGGAACTTTTCAATCATGGCAGTGTAAAGAAGGTGGCTACTAGAATCACTCATCGCAACTGTTCCTCAAAAGGGTAAACAATCAAATGGAGGCGTATGATCGGTTAAAAAAGAGTGGAGGTGATGGTAAGAGCACGACCAAGGTTCAAAAGCTGATAATTGTGTGATCGCAAAGATTATTTACTGAAGGTGGGTTGATTTTTTAATAAGCTTAAACTTTGGGGGAACATTTGCTCATTGCTAGGTTTATTTTTTAACGAGCTTCAACTTCATGTAAAACTGCTCATGGCTAGGTTTATTTTTTAACGAGCTTGAACTTTGCGTAAAACTGCTCGTGCCAGTCGTATAATAAGGATGTCTCATTGATAGGTTCATTTTTTAGGGGGCTTGCCCCATTCGAAACTTTTCTCCTGAGCCTTTCATTATGCAAGCTAGGAATGACCAACCTATGAGTTTAAAGGGTTAAGAGTCTACAATCTAAGAAAATAAATGGTCACTTTTCACTTGCATTCAAAAAGGTTTGCATGCCCCCAAGTATAAAGTAGAGTTTCCAGGTCACCATATGGAAGTTCTTGCATTAGCAAGATTGTTCCATCCGTGTCGCAGACAAAACACTTCCTTGACAATGTCCATCAAAATGGACAAAGGTGACTATTGTCAGTGCCAATCACATAACCTTTGACAAGGGAATCTTTTTCCAGCCTGATCCATTTTCCTGAATGGACATGATTGTCAAACTAGTCATATTCCTATGCGGAAACCTACCTTATATCTAGGGTTTTCCTATCGAAGTAGACCAGGGCGCATGCCTCCTGGATTTCATTCACAATCACCGAATCACTTGTGATCATTAGGTGGATGGATTGGAGATTGATGAGAAATTCCTTGTGCTAAAAGACTAGTTAGGGATGGCATTTGACTAATAGCTATGTTTGAACCAGGGAACGAAAGCTGGTCTACAAGCTGGACCAATCTGCCTTCATGTGGAAAACACATCACTCAAAAGAGTGAGGAAAAGATAGCTCCCATGCTATAAATGTAGTCACGCCCAAGGAGTAGATTGTAATCTAGAGGTCCTTGGACTACCATCACGTTTAGATGAACTATTTTCCTTCTCAAAGTTATAGGCAAATTTGGAAGGATCCCTAACGGTCGATGGGTTCTTTTGTTGAAGCCTGTCAGGTTTTGAATCTCAGGTAGAAGCGATGGTGAACCAAGCGCTTTCCAAGAAGTTGAGGAAAGGATACTCACAAAAGCCCCTTCATTTACGATAGTACCAACCATGATCATTTTGTAAGCTTGTACTATGATTCGGAATGGTACATTAGATGGTAGGTGGGGTCTGCCTAGTAGATTCCAATCGAAGGAAACGACTAGATTGCTTGGAGGTGGGACCGAATAAATGGCCGGATAAACCTCTGACGAACTTCCTTCCTATGGTAAAGGAATGGGTAGATTTCACCCATGTTCATCGGAGTCTATGTTTACGAAAAGAATTTGAACGGTGTTGTTCTCATTCTCTTTGGTGACATTATCATCTGAAGGTGGACCCTCTAAAGACAAGATTGGATCGACTGCCATCTCAACCTGTTGAATTTGGTCCGGTGTGGACTCAGAGGGTTTACCTTCAATGATATGTGCTTCGACCGACAAAAACGGTGTGCCAGTCAGATTTTCAACTAGCGATGGACTCGGCAAGAGTTTCTTGTATCCAAGAGGAAGTCACTGCAGTGACGCAGGACCGTTATCCAAGACTCTTTTAGCTTCATCTAGAAAAGGACAACGGTGGAGGACATGATCACCTTCACACAGTCTACAAGGAAATTTAGATATTCCTTTCTTTCTGTTGGCTTCATTTTTGCTAGTTGATGGTGTGCTTTCAACATGATCATCAGCGGTTGAAGACACCAGATTGTGCAAGTGGGGAGACCAGTCTCTCTGGATCCATGGGATGTAGGGACAATCTTGATGATAGTGGTCTCCCTTGCAAATGACACATGGAGATTTAGGTTTGGAAGGTGCAGTGTGTGGATTTTCTCCAGACGATGCATGGTTGCCCCCTTTTGTCGTTGGATTCTTCTTCTTCTTCTCCTTCCCTTTCTTCTTCTTAGTTACTTGGTTTTTAGCGTTACTAGCTTCACTAAGTAAAGAGGAAGAAGGAGAGGGAGAAACAAATGAAGTAGAAGGTGGAGGAGCAACTTCATCTGGTGGCTGATTGGATTGCTGAGGAATTGTGGCGTTTTGAATGACAGAGGTCGAGAAAAGCCATACTGGCAGGCCAATTGTGAGTCCTGGAAGGGACAATGTGGCCATGTGTGGAGCACCAACATCTCCCCAAGAGGAGAAGGGACTAGGATTTCCCCCAAGGGGAAATCCTTGATTGGTAGACTCCATTTTCTCAACCTAAGATCAACGAGGGAACATTGACATTATTTCGATTAAAATAAATTTTATGACGCTTTGACACAACTTGATTTTTCAATTTTTAAGAGTCGAGAAAAAGCTAAAGATGACTCTAGTCGCCTTCGATTTTTAATAAGCCTGAAGTAACAAGTGCTCAGATGGACCTTTTCTTTTAAGGAGTCTGAAAAGGAACGAAAGTGACTACTCTGAAAATCTAGATAGAGGGATTACCAAACCAATCGCAAAACTGCAGAATACTTTTTATGGTACGGCAATCAATTTTCCCGAATGCTGTGTTCAGTGCATTGCGATCGATAGGGTGGCGGACACGGCTTCCTAAGGATAAAGAATGTAGCCTATTGTGGTCTCCCAATATATACTCGATGGCACATGGGAGCACAAGTCTGTACTGGCACTTGTCGTCTCAAAGAGGAGGAATCACCCAACCTATGATGAAAGCAATAGCTACCAGGCTTTACGACGTCAGAATATTTCTCTAGCCTAGACTTCTAAATGTTGTGCGTTAGGTTCCAAAGAGTTTTTATGTTCATTGAGGTTTATTTTACAATTGATCTTTCTTAAGAAGTTTACCTTTAAGGTTCACCACGTGATGTAGATATACAATTCCTAAATATGCAATCTAAGATGATAAATAGTCGTTTACTTTCTTATTGCAATGAAAATCCTAGCTACTAAGGAAAGAGAAATGAAATTCTTTCAACATAGAGCAGAGAGCACACACTAGATGCACTTTTCCTAAATCAACTTTAGCATGCAGTCTTAATGTAAATGCACATGCATGTATTGTTTTTTAGTTTCCTTAATGTGAGAATGATAAAATAAATCTAAGTATAGATCTGAGCTATCTTCTTTCAAAGTGACAATACTAACACTTTTATTTTCAAAAAACGAAAGTAAGGCCAAGACGACACTTTGCAATTTCAAATTTAAAATTGCTTTTGACACTTGAAATACTATTATTTCAAATCAAATACAATAGCAAAAGTGTAATCGACTATATAAAAGAGGAATGCATTGCGACACTCTTTTTCTTGACTAAAAACGACACTTGCGACACTTTCAAATCAAAAGACGACAGTTCGATTAAGCTACTATTTGCAAAGGAGAACTGTAAATGATGAAAAATACATAAAAAACATTCACAATTCCTTCTAATGGAGGCTGAATAATGCAAAGGAAGATGGTTTCAACAGAGATATACTGATCATAGACAGTAAAAATACTGAATAAAGCTGAAGACAATGAAGAAAAAACCAAAATGTAGAGGTAGAAACAGTCTCATTCAATCATCGCACTTGTAACACAGGGAAACAGGGATGCATCTCACCTGAAACACACAAGAGGTGCGATGCATCCAGATTTCCAAGAAGAGACAGTGTGATGGTCTAGGGATGAGACTGAGCTTGGTTTTCACTCACAGTTTGCAGCTAAGTTAGGGGTTTAGGATGAGCTAATGATTGTTAGTAAACAGAAAGTATAGGGACTGATCTAATGAGGTTATTTGAGCTACCACTAGGGAAATTAGGATGTTTGCAAGCTAGATGTTCAGTTCATAAACGAACCCAGAGGTTGATTGAAGCAACATTGATCTACTTTGTAGTTGCATAACAAAAGCAATTCGAAGGCTAACTGGCTTGACTTCAGGCTCCGTCTGTGGTTTATAAAGAAAACAATAGTAACAAACAAACAAACTATTCGCTCCCCAATGGAGTCACCATTTTGTTATTGGGAAAACTAGTGTCCATTCAAAGTTGCTAGTCCCACTAAGACGGGTAGCTATCTTAGAAACAAACAAACTAAAGTCACTTGTGTTTTCCTTTATGAGAGATAGATGAGAGAGAAGCAGAGAGTACCAACCACAGTTTTTCACTAGTCTCCCTGCTCGTTTCCTCTCTCCCTTGATAGAGCTTTCACCACTCATTTCTCACTTGTCCTACTTCAAAGAACACCTGTAGAGTCAAAGCAGCAAAATACCATCAAAGGATAGAGATCTATAACCATAAACAATGTAGGATCAGATGTACATTAACCATATAAATGCATATACAAATACAAGATTCAGAGATATACAGGCATATGGAGGAAAACTAAAATAGCTTTATTGATAGAACTAGTAGAAGAGAGGATTACAACCAGGTTGTCTGATCTAGCATCATCCTCCCAGCATGAAAGCCCTCTTCACCTCATAAAAAGCAAGATCACCCAACAATGTCTTCAAAGAGAAACCAACAACACTTCCTTGCAAATTACAAAATTCCATCCTTTTGGATCTCTGGGATGAGGGATCCATATATAGATGTTTATATGAGAGAGAGTCAGCTTTTGGGATTTTGATTAGTGTCATTTCAATGATAGTTCTTGGTTTCACTTGGAGATTTCATGGTCTCTTACTCATCCCTGGGTGAATTCAGAGAGGCAAGTGTCAAATGAGCAGTTTCTAGAAGATTCTTTGAGTTTCCACATAGAAAACTGCTTCTGCCATTTGTCTACTCTCGCTCATTGCACCCTACAGAAGGGCTTTCCAGTATGCATTGCACCCCCTTTGTGTAATAGGTGAGATGCATCGTACCCTATGCATGGAGCAGTCTGTATGGTCCAGTTTTGACCAGTTCTGAGTAGTTTTTCATGGATAACTTCTGGGAGATGATGTAATCAGCTGACCTTGTTCCTTTAGGGTGTGAAACAAAAATTTTAGGGGTTTAGAATCCCTTGTTTTATGGACATATGTGATTGGGGTTATAGTGGCCAAATATGTCTATAACAATGCGGTCGAATTAGTAGTTTGATTAGTAGCCTTACTATTTAAAGGATTCACATTACCGTAGTCCTTACTTTGGGTAGCCACCAAAATATTGTTCTTAGGCTTAGTTGAGGAAAGAATTAAAACCAAGTTAGAGGAAGTAGGGTCCCGAGCAACCAAATTGGTCTCTTGATTTGAAAATGGGTCTGTAAACACAACGGGTGTAAGGGACGATTTAAGGAATTGATTCACCTCATCCCATTATGGAAAATCACAAGTGAAATGCTCCTCATTACAGATTAGAAATGGGTAACGATATTTCCTCTTATCTTCAAGAGAATAATTGTTTTGTTTATCCTATGGAGCATTTTCTTTATTCCTCTTGCATTTTCCTTTCTTCTTACTTCCTAATTGCATATATTTTCCTTTAGATGCTTGAACGACATTGATCTCGGAAGTAGAAGCCACAGGAGTGGAAGGAGGGTTTTGAGTAGTGACAAAAAGTGTTGAACTATATGGTTTACTCATCGGCTGCTGGATGCTTGAACCAATCACACCATAAAAAAATGTGATTCTTTAACAGGAGTTTGAGAAACAATGTAGGTAGTTCGTAGAGCATCTGGTATCTTATCATATAGTGTGCTAGATTGGGTATAAATGAGACCCAAGTATTGGGCATGAGCGAAAACCTTTTCTTCAGTTATGACTCCACCTTTGGCTACATCTTTTTTGATAGATGGAAATAGAGAATTAAAGAACCATTCAACTAAAAATTGGTCAGGAACAAAAGTCTTAACCAAATTATAACAACGATGCCACTCATGAATATGATTATAGATGTGAGTAGCCTTATTTTGTTTGAAATTGATTAAGAGTTTGGCTCTAGTCTCATATGTGATGGGTAACTGGAAATGTGTTAGTAATGTAGTAAGAAAGGTGCTAAAGTTATGAAACGAAGCTCAAGGTAATTCTATGTACCATTTAGCTTCTGTACTAGTGAATGTACGCTAGAAAATATGCAAACAAACAAAATCATCATTTAGAGAGTTTGAATAACACCATAAATGATAAGTCATTATGTGTATGGATGGGTCTTCTCCGGGATTTCCATTGAATTTAGGAATATCAGAAGGAAACTTGGTAGGAATAACCGACCACCAAGGAGAATGATCATTGGGATCATTGGTGAGCCTGGTGGAGGATATCCTGGATAAGAAGGGATATCCTAAGAAAAATGTATCTATGCCCCAGGATACAGAGGATTTTGATATCTAGTAGACACATAACCCTGATGTCTAATTCCAAGATGACCTTGCAAAGGTTGAAACGATCGACTTTGGACTTGCTGATCGCAGCGTATATGAAGGATACCTTGATATGGTGGATATGGTTTCTCTATGGGATTTTGCATCATCCCAATGTAAGGTGGATTTGGTTGTGGTTGTGTCTATGTCATACCATACACATTCTGACCTAGCTGAGATTGAGGAATGGCTTGCCCAAACTGTTGCGATTGTAAGTTGCCTTGAAGAGGTTGGGTATATATGGATTGAGATGCACCATATACTAGTGGAATGGGTTGAGTTAAAGGTAAAACCTAAAAATGTTGGCTCACATTCATTTGAGTTTGAACATGTTGATACATGGGTTGTTGAACATAAATATGAGGGGTAGATGGAACAGGTTGAGAGGCTAAAGATGAAGCCACAATTGAAATAGGTTGAATAGCAAAAGTAGGTTTGAAAAAATTAACATCCATTCTTGAATAAGGAGGACTATTTTGAGGATTATCACTAATTAGAGGAGATGGAAATAAACCTACAATATGTTTCCCCCCAATCGAAAGAGGAGGGTAATACAAAGGCAACTGCCCCCCCAAGAGGAGGGTTCCTAATAGGAGATGGATTGGGATGTTATAAATAACCATGTCCACTAAAATAAGGGTTATTATGCTTCTAAACTATAGGTGTAGATGAAGAAAGAGGAGAAAAATATGTAGCACTCATTAATAGAGTGCCAAACGACATTCCAGATGTAGATTTCATGGGAGAGGTCCATGGACTAGATGTTGCACCAGAGAAGGTACCAAACAAGGATTGGTAACCAGGTGGGATAAACGAGCCACCACACAAATGTGCCTCTCGTGTCATTACAAAAATGGATTAGGTTGCAACTTGGGTTTTCTCAACCATGGTAGCAAATGCATGCTGGGAAACCAAGGCAGACCTAGTCATGGTTAATCCCAAAGACAATTTCCAAAGGAAACTTAAAGGTGAGTTGAAAGGAGAAGAATCAGATAAAGGAGAATGAAAAGGAGTATGACGAGACGGAAAAGGATGAGATTGATAAAAATGAGTCCCTACTCGAATGGGAGAGGAGGGTTGAGGCTCTTCCTATGGAATCTCTTCGATACTTACAAGACCAGGTGGAAGGGGTTCACTGTTAGGTCCAAGATATAAAGTTTATGGTCGTGTCTGAGGTAGTGGAAGAGAATGAGAAGGTCTTGAAGTGATATATGTAGATGGCTAAGGTACCTCAAGCTGTATAACCTTAGGTTTAGCTATATCTGACTCAGGAAAGCCGGGTTCAATAACCTTAGGTAAATATATTTAAGGTGTTTCAGTTTCAATTGTGTCAGATTCACTAGCCAATGGAGGGGAAATATAAAGCTATGTACTTACAAGAAAAGATGATTCTACTAGATATATCTTAGATGAAGGACAAGAAGTAATAGCCCTTGAAGTACTACATTCAGTAGTCTACATTTTCTTATGCTTATGACGATAGTCAGGAGTTGTTGCTCGTGGAAGAGGAGGCTTATTTTTCATTCTATGCGAATGATGGGGTAAAGGCTCACGTTCTTCCACGTTGGATTAATAAATTTTAAAAAATAACATAAAAAATAAATCAAAGAGGTAATATAGGCATAAATGTTTACCAAGCAACAATGAACTATAATATACAACCTTGGAAAACCAAGGATTTAGATATGGGCAAGCAATCTCCCCAAATTTTGTGTTCGGTGTATCACAATGTTCAAGGCAACTGACTCGGTTACCTATGGTGAGGATATTAACCTATGGTGGAATTCCAAAATATACTCAATGGTACGTGGAAGTGCAGTTCGTGTTAGTGTTGTCTAATACATAACCATGTGATGAGAGAGTTCATATATACTTTTCATGCGTGGAGTGCCATCCAATATACCCGGAGGTACTTGGAGAATGGTCCGATACACTTACGTACATGGAACAAGATTCCACCCCTGGAATACAACGCTGGAAAAAATGACAACTCCTATGTTTATAGATGCTAAAACACGTCTCTAGCCTAGACCTATATATGTTTTCATTAATGTTACAAATTCTCCTTAGGTTGATTCAGTAAATTTTAAAGTTTATCTTGATTTAAGTTTCGGTTTTCAAGGCTCACCATGAATTTCACCTGAATATCCTAAAATGAAAACTAGCATGATAAAATGAAACTTTTCATTTCAATGAAAATATATATATGGGAGGGAAGAGAACAAAGAATATGCAACATACAAGATGCAACAAACAATATTGTTAAGAAATTCCCCTAATGAAATTGTTTCTAACTAAAATTTTCACTCACAAAACCCTAGATCTAATGCATGATGCATAAGATTTTTCTTTTCAGTTCCACTTAATTTTCTGATGAAAACTAAGATATTTTCCTAATCACTAATAAAAAATTATTTTTAGAACAATGACTGAAACACCAATTCATCCAAGCAATCCAATGATCAAGAAATCAGTTTGCTAATGACCTAATGACAAGAAGAAAGTAAAACATAAACAAATTCTTATGGAAGGCACTCTAAACCAAAAACAAACAAGATGAAGGATTATGAGAGGGATAAACATACTTAGGGAGACAAGGAAAACCAACTGGAATCATGTCAATTAGAGAGAAAAAACACAAAAAAATGATTTTTTGTATGAAATAGGAGTCAGTGTAGGTGGAAAGAGGCTAGCAGTGCTTTGCAACACAGATATAAAGAAGGCCAGGGTGCTTTGCAACGATCTTTCAGCAAACCAGGGGGTGCACTGATAAAGGAAAAACGATTTTTCTGACACAAAAATCAAATTTAGTTCAATGACAGGTCTTCTTACTGTTAATTCAAGTTGAGTGATACACCAGAGGTCTGTTCAAGAGGTGTAACAAGGGAAAAAGTGAAGGAAACCACTAAGGGAATGAATTGATCCCTAATAAAGTCACCAATTTTTTATATGAAATCTATGACTGCAGACATAAGTATCTTCCCTAGACCTAGTGGCTTGGTCTAGAAAAACACTAATCAAAGACTATAAAGTTTTTCTTAGAAGAATTGGAGAATGGAAAGATGCTTACTTGTGATCCAACTGTATCTCTAATCACTATAATTAGAATCTACATAAACAAACACCACAAGCCAAATATCTACGACATCTATGTAGCATTATCCAATAATTTTGTTCAATGGATCAACATAGCATTAAAATACATGTACATAATCATAACATAACACATGTAGGAAATAAATATACTCTTTGTATTAATATGAAAGGGAGCGAGAGTTTACAACAAAAAATGGAAGCTGATCTTGTAGAGATCCTCCCAAGTTGACTTGTCCTTCCTTGCCATAATGTACACCTCAAAGCCACCCAAACGCATATGAATGCTAACTCTCTTATGATCAAAGAAACGACATAAGGGTATGATCTCTAAAAATGGAACCTCTAGCTTGTGTATGGCAGTAAATATATAAAATAGGATGGTATTTTACGAATTAATATCCATTTACCAATCTAGGCTTGAGATCCACTCTTGATGGGAGGATGAGCTCAAGGGATAAGAGGTGAAAACTCCAAGATAGGGGAGATAGGATTCAAAGTTCTTATCCAAGGTAAATGGTTGTAACAACTCTCGAAAGCTTCTGGAAGAGGAATCTTCAAGATTCTTTTTAGTTTTCCTGAATTTCTAGAATCATTGCACCCTCTCCAAGGGCAAACATTCTCTGATAAGAGCAGGTGCAGAACTGAGCAACATGATCCTGAACATAGGTCCATAAAGGGACAGGGTGCACTGGGCCTTAAACGAACTAGAATGAAGTAGTCAAGGTCAAAAACTCAGGGATTTGAGAGAGTCATGCTTAGCGATTTATGTAGGGATGATGACAAGGTGTTCATGGATGTTGATTGATCCAGTTTTTAGGCATATTGACTAGATGTGACAAAATGGTATATAATAGTGGGTACCCCTAGTTTCAGTGGTAGTACTAGTGATAATTACATTGGACATCATGAAAGTAGGAGAGAACATAGGAGAATCCTGAATTGAAGCTTCAACAAAGGATACAACCAACTGATCATCCCCAAGTAGGGGATTAACATTGAAACTAGAAGTATATGGGATATATTTGACCTAAACCTGATTTATAATATCCTATGAATATAATGCAAATAGAGTTTAGATAGGGACACAACTTCTAATATCACAAAGAAACCCTTTAGTTTCAAGTTCCTATTCTAATGGTTATCCCTCCAAAGGAGGGTTCATTTCCTATGTATCAAGTCTAATTGGTTTCAATGATAAAATATTACATAGCCTATGCCTCTAAGGTGACGGATCCACAATTTCAAGAGAAAGTATGTGAATCCTTCTTTATCCATGATTTGATATATTAGCCACCTTGGAAATGTAAAATCATAAAGGCTAAAATATCTTAAGGAAAGACAAGAGCACATAAAAATAAACCAAAAATTCCTAGAGCAGCAACCAAGCAAACAACTCTTTGATATTTCCACTCTAGGTGATTAGTATGGGACACCAAAATATAAAAGAGTGGATATAGGGTCTTCTGGAGGAAATCTTGGGATGATCAGGGTCCAAGTCCTACTAGAAAATATATGAGAGGCAATTATGATTCCCTATTGATATAGCCTTTATTGGTGTAAGTACTAAATACATTTTTTTTGCGAGGAGCCCTTTAGGAGCACTATAGCAGTGATACAATGTTTGCCTCAAGTACCAAAAGTGTTTCCCCATGCAATCACCTAGGTGGTACCTAGGAAAGATAACTAATTTTCCAACTCATAATTAGATCCAAGAGGGATAGTCATGGGTAGGCTTTCATACAAGTAGGATAGGGGGTATCTCTCTTTCCTTATCCTCACACAACCTAGTATGTAAGTCCTATGTTACAGAGCATCATTGGCAACCTATACAACACTAGACTTTGCACTAGTAAATCAAATTCTATGTTTGGTTCGAGTGGTATTGGAGAGTTAACTCTACACACCTATTCCAAGGCCCTAATTAAACCTATACCAATTGGTTTTCTAAGAAAAATAAAAAGGTATAATATATTTTAATTATGTGTTGCTTTTATTTGACAATTACTACTCAAGGGTAAATGAAATATAACTAGTGGCGCTTTAGACTCAACATAAGAAATAAAAGTAAGAAAATACTAGCTATATGCAGGCATTAGTTCTATTTATTCAATGGAAATCTTGATTGTATTCAATAAATGTAAATTCTACAAAATACAATGCAAGTTTTTCAAATTACAATGTAATTTTTAAAAACTAGAATGCAAGTTTTTCAAACTACAATGCAAGCTTCACAACCTACAATAAGAGTTTTTCTTTTTCTGTAACTTTTGATGAAAAAAAAAAGAACATTTTTAAACAATCATGATCAATAAACTAAAAGTATGATTCATAATACCATAAAAATCAACTTTCCCTAAATGTAACTAAAAAGGGATGGGGATGCAACAAGTGCAATACAATGCAAGAATTGCAATAAATATGCAACAACTGCAATAATAGTGCAATAAATGCAAGCACATGAAATAAGTTCAACCAAGCTGCAAGAAGTACAATTTTATTTGCAAATGAAAAGGATATTGAGAAAAAGTCAATGATTAATTCAAATCAAATGCCAAGAGTGCAAAATACTTGTAAACCAAAGGAACCTAAAATGCTCAACAAGAATTACAAAATCTCTAATTGTTTTTCAATGTAATGGCATGAAAATGCTCAATAAATTTCTCTTTTTAATTTATTCAATTGAAATTTAATGAACTAAAAGTGAAAAGGAAACTACGAACAATAAAAAAGTAAGATTTTTATTTTTTAAGTTTTAGTCAAAACAAGAACAAAGAAAAATTTAAAAGTACAGGGTAAATAAACAACCAATAAACAAGGGAAAAGGTATAAAGTATCACCGAGAGATCAATCAACTAAAACCAAAGGTATATTTGGCTAGAAACACAACCAAATCTAGCAATAGCCAATCAAGAAACCTAATGAAAGAAACAAAACCTTAAGGGTAAATAGAAGCCCAAACCCTAGGTTGATATCAAAACAACTTGTAAACACAAAGGAAAAAGATCCAAAATTTGACTTTATAGAATAGAAAGTAATAAATTCACATAGAAAAAGACTCAACCAAAATCAATAATTTCTCTGGAAACCATTGAATAGACAAGAAAGTGAAAAATTTCTTCACCTTTAGGAGGGATACATGACTGCTTCTCAAGTAAAGTGCATGAATACACAACTTTTATTGAAACAACACATTTACATACATGGATGTTTCCAAAAGAAGTAGCCTATACCTATTGTAAAAGGAAAAAAATAAAAAGAGAAATCCTAGTTATGAAATATTAGGTTATGTTAGAGGCTAAATAAAAATACAAATGATTTATAAATAAAAAAGAAAACTTGAGCAAAACCCTAAGAGTGTCAAACAACCCTACGAGAGAAACTATAAGAAGTTTCTTCCCAATGGAGTCACCATTTCCATTGAGGGAAATCTTCCCTTAATGTTAGGGTTTAGAACCTTAGTAGAGAAAACAATAGAACATCAGGAAAAAAACCCAAAAACACATGCAAAAAATGAAATTGACAATAAACTACTAAATAGAATACATAGGAGCTTTGATGTTTTTAGTACATCCTTTTTCCTTTTCTTCTTCCACCGCCCTTGATCTTCAGGTTTACAACCAACATAGGTGGAAAATAACCAAATGAAGAATAATCAAAGTATAAATGTATTCATAATGTTATTTCAATCAAATATTAATGCATAAAATGGAAATTAACCACATATAACAATGTAATAGGAACAAGAAGATGCGTTTCTCTATTATCTATAAGTAGCAATGGTACAAACACATGTACCTGTTATTGGATGCACAAACTACATGGAATTTCCCTCCAAATTCACCCTACTTGGGAAAAATAAGGTCTCTTGTTCTAGTCTTGTGCATTAAAGAGTGATGAAGGATTGATCACAATATAGGGGAGATATGAGGAAGACTAGGAAGCTAAGGTTTCCCAAGGGAAATGGCTTATAAGCATAGAGAGATGGACTCATATCATAAGGAATTTGTCTATAGATGGGATATTATAGAAACCAATGGTTTTTATCATCCCAAAGGAATCCTTTTATATCACAAAAAAATGGTTGGGGTGATTAAGGCACGAGTTGTAGCAAGTGGCTTCCGGTTTAACCATAAACCATGAGAAAAAATGCATGCGCATTTTTTTTTTCATTTTGTAGGCATATGCAAGTTTGTTTAGAGGAGTTGTGAATATAAGCAACTTTCTTTGATGATAATTTTAGACATATGCATGATTCCAGAGGAATAAGTGCATATGAATTTTAGAAAGTATTTTTCAATGACTTTTCATAGAAATTCAAGTTTGACATAAGTAAAAAGGGTAATAAATAGGCCAATATTGCATCTCAAAGAAAGGTGTGACAAACTATCCTATAACAATGTTGATTGGATTTCTCTATGAGGATCATTCCATCCTTTTCCAACAAACACATGTCTGTGCCTTAGTGCTCTAGAAATATTGGGAAAATATCAAATATCCCCTACAACTAGTACTTTAGTTTCCACAATGACCAGTAATGTTTTTTAGAAAAGAGTCGAAGGAATTGGAGGTTAGTATCCCCATCATGGTTAGGACTAAATTTTTCATCTTTATAAATTGGGAAACAAATTTATAACACAATACGACAAATACTTCACATATTTGATGTGATTTCCTTAGGATTATTAACATACAAAGATATAAAAATAAACTTCCACTTCAATGGAATATAGAGGCCCATTAATTAGAATAGTACCTATTCTTCTGAGTTTCTACTCATTTCTTAACAATCTTCATCATTGGCTTTACTAATTGGAAAGTTGAATGAGATAATAGGTCAACATTCTGTACCACTGACGTGGCAAGTGACTAGGCATGGTCAATGATGGTCAACGACAGATCACAGAAAGATAAGTGGCATTGTTTGGTTGGGTTATACAGGTGGTGTGTTGGCACAATATGATTGGTTTATTTTTGGACCAATGGAAGAATGCCACGTGGAAAGCTCGAAGTTTTCCACATGGCACTTCCCAACAACCTAGGTAGGCTTCAACACAGTGGAGAAAATTTTTAGTTGGAGGTCGGGTCGAACCCGGGACCTCAGGCATACCATCCACAAGTCCTAACCAACTCTGCTATCATCGTGGTTCTTACCCCATATGCTTTCCACATCCATTTAAAGTTTGGAAATGTTAGAGTGAGTGGTTAGGAGGGCCAGCCCATAGGCCAGCCCTCAACATGTGATCACAACAACATAAACCACGTAGTCACAGTTACAGTTAACTCCGGCAGACAATTCCAAAAATGCTAACATTTGTTGTTACCCATGTGAACGCAATTGTTATAAACCCAAACGGTCAACCACTCCAATGGCTCCGGCTCTAGGAGTTAATGCAACATTAACTCCACATTTGAACACCACGATGTAGTTAATGTTACAGTTTATTTGATGGTTTCGGTGAACTCCAAAACAATTAGCATGTGTCTAGTTCCAACGGTAGTTAAGGTTACGGTTAACCTAATCTGTGTGATTAGCACTAAACCATAAATTAAACTCGACATTAACACTAATTAGATACAGTTTAAAATGACAGAGGTTTTGGTAGTGCCCCAAATTTCGGGCATGCCTCCATATTTAGCGTGCTAATTGGAGTCATTCCATATTTATCGGAACTTTTCTAGGAAAAGACTGACTGAGTCACGGAGAAGGCAATTTTTGACCAAATTGAGCTCAGGAAGAGGTGTTCTTGGCTAATTTGGACATTATGAACACATTGGTGTAGGTATCAAGATCCATAGAGATCTTTAAAACAACATTTTTCCATATTGAGCTAATATAGGGGCCCAAGCCATGGAAGCTGGACCAAGGAGATATAGCCCAGGAGGGGTGAAATCCTTCATCAAAACACTGTATTAAAGTGTCCCTTCAATGGTTTGATATACTTTGAATGTATTTTATTCAATATTTTTTTTGAAGCTATTTTTCTCATGAATGTCATTTTAAACTTAAGTAAATTTACCTGTTTACATGCACAAACCACTAAGGAAACCCCAGCACAAGAAGCAATAAGCAAGCACATGTTTAGATATCTATAATTGATATTAGCACAACAAAAAATAATCATTCAAAAATAGATCAAGTTGGTATCAAAGGAAAGGTTGAATTTCTTGATTGCTTGAGTTTGTGCAATTAGGGTTTTGATGGTTGCAAAATTGTGATTCTTACAAGGTTAAAGTTGCAAAAAGGAGAAGGGAACCTATTGGTTGCAACTCCCGAGGTAATGCCCAGAAGAAGGAGAGCCACAAGGCCACACTCTCCACCACCCAAAGTTCCAATTCCAACTGCACTTGAAACTCCTCAAGTTTTGCCTTCAACTGAGATTGAAGAGGTACAAGCAGTACCAATTTCTGAGCCTGAAACCACATCCATTATGTCTAGATAAAGAGAGGCTTAAGGTCCTTCTTCAGAAGAGGAATAATTCAAGAAATATTTCTTCACTTTAACTAATATAGTTAAAGTCTTCTATGAAGAGAGGAACACTAGAATGGTTGGAGAGAGTTTGAAACCTCCACATGGAGAAGGAAGCTCAGAGGATAAAAAATATGAGAAGAAGGATTCAAAAGGGAATGGTGGAAATCCACCTCTATCTCCCCCATCCTCATCATCTTCATCATCTCACACAACATCATCTTCTACTACCACTACTAAAACTACCCATACTCATTCAAACACCCCAAAAGGAAAGACTCCCTTACTTAAATTGGACATAAAATTCAAACTTCCCATGTACAATGGAGAGGTGAATGCAAAAAAGTTGAAAAAATGGATTCGATAGTTGGAGGCATACTGCATAATTTAGAACCTTCAAGAAGACAACATAAAAATCTAGTTGGCTTCATTGAGGGTAGAAGGAGCATCATTAGTCTGGTGGGAAGCAAAGACTCAAGAGGAAATGTGAATCCACAGTAAGATATCCATTACTTGGGTTGAATTTGTTTCTGTATTTAAAAGATAGTTTTATCCTTTACCCTATATGCAAAAAACCATTATGAGTTGGAATAATTTTAGGCAACTCAAAGGCCAAACAATTCAAGATTATACACATGAGTTTAGGAAAATGGATTTTTTGTTAGGAGTGAATCTGAATTCCCAGGATACACTGCTGAAATATATTGGGGGTTTACATTCCTATTTGAAACATACTATCCTTATGTTCAATCCAAACAATTTAGATGAGGTATGTGTGCAAGCCATGCACCTTGAATCTAGAGGAAAGAACATTCAAGAAGAGGGTAGTAAGAGGAAGCCATTCAAGGGTAAATAGAAAGACAAGGGTGGAAAATGGAAGGGAAAGAAGAATGCAAGTGTGATGAAAGAAGGGGAAAAAATCACATGCAAACATTATTCCAAAGAGGGGCATGGTGAAGCCCACTGTTGGAAATTACATCCCGAATTAAGGCCTAAGAAACAAAAAAATAAGGGAAAACAAAAGATGACCGCTACCACACAACATGACCTTGGTTCAGTCTCTGGTGATGAGACCAAGATTTAAACCATGGTTACAAAAGGAAAAGAAACTATTGCAAGCACTAGTTCCTCACATAGTCAAAACAACACTCGAAATGAAGAATCAAGAATAGAGTTGTTTCATGTAAGAGTGATTTAAAATCATATAAATATTGATGCATTATTTGATAGTGAGTCACAATCAAACTTGATTTCAAAAGACTTGGTTAAGAAACTAAACCTTGAAACTTTACCTCATCATAAGCCATATCCATTGGGTTGGATAGTTAACAATGCAAACTTACAGGTTGCAAAGAATTGTTTATTCAAGTTCGCCATTACTGAAAAGTTCATTGATGAAGTTGAGTTAGATGTGGTTCCACTTGACATCTCAGGAATCATTTTGGGTAGTCCTTATTTGTATGATAGGAAAGAACTATTTTATCACCATGACAAGAAATACATATTTCTCAAGAATGGGTGGAGTACATTATGAGAGCGCATCACGAAAAGCTGAACATTTCTTTTGTTAATGCAGGGCAAATGAAAAGACTAGTAAATGCAAGTAAACATTTTGTGCTTCTTGTGATCAAGAAAAAGAATTATATTTATTATGAATCTTTTGAAGGTGTGATCATAAATTGAAATCTGATTTGTTTGATGTGGTAAGCAAGCATGGCGAGATGTTTAAGGAACCAAAGGGGTTACCTCCCAAGAGGGGAACTCAGCATGAGATTCAGTTGCAACATGACGTTCCACTTCCAAACATTGACATGTATTGCATGTCGATTATGGAGAGAATGGAAATCAAAAATAAAATTCAAGAATTGTTGAGCAAAGGTATCATATGCACATCTACTTCGCCATGTGGTTCACCCATTGTCTTGGTGCCAAAGAAGGATGGAACTTGGCACATGTGTGTGGGTTTCCATGCATTGAACAAAATCATGGTAAATAATCATTATGCACTCCCAAGAATTGATGATTTTCTTGATCAGTTGAGGTATGAAGAGTATTTCACTAAGTTAGACTTACGAAGTGGTTATCATCAAGTTAGGATAGCTGAAGAAGACATTTGGAAAACCACATTTAGAACCAAACAAGGACAATTTGAGTGGCTTGATATGCCTTTCGGTCTTACAAATGCTCCAGCTACTTTCATGAGGGTAATGAATGATGTATTAAGACCATTTTTATATGATTTTTTCCTTTTCTACTTAGATGATATTCTCATATTCAACAAATCCATAGATGAACATGTCATGCATGTAAACAAGGTACTAGACGTCTTGAGAAAAGAACAATTGTGTCTAAAGATGTCGAAGTGTGAATTTGGCAAGACTTCTTTAGTTTATTTGGGACAAAATGTTAGGGGAGGTGAGTTGAAGATCAACCCCTCTAAGGTTAAGGTCATTCTGAATTGGCCCAAGCCTAATACAGTTACAAAGGAAAGAAGATTTTTAGGGGCAACACAACATTGGAGAAAGTTTATTGCTAATTTTTCTTCCATTGCAACTCCATTACATGCATTGACAAGTGTCAAGAAAGTATTCCATTGGGGAGATGTACAAAAAAAATAATTTTATGCTTCGACGAAAAAGATAAGTACAGCACCGGTATTGGCTCTTCAAGATCTTAGACAACCATTCAAGATTCAAACAGATGTAAGAAATTATGCCATGGGAGCAGTTCTATTGCAACATGGTAAACCCATTTCATTTCATTATGAAATATTTAATGGAGCTGTAACTAACTATCCCACCTATGACAAATAACTTTATGCATTGGTACAAAGTGTTAAGAAATGGAAGCACTATTTGATGGGGAAGGAGAACATCATCCATACAGACCATCAACCATTGCAGTATTTACAATCATAGTCAAAGTTGCATTAGTCACGACATTTCAGATGGATTGATTTTCTACAACAATTTCATTTGGTTATCAGGTATGCGAGGCACACACTTCATTGATTGCTGGACACTTTGGTGTAGGCAAGACAGTAGTGAATCTTCAAAGGTATTGTTATTGGCCACGCATGTTGGATAATGTTTCTCATTTCATAAGAGGATGTTCTTTATGTGCTACAAGTAAGCCTAGCAATAGGAAACTTGGTTTATAGACTCCACTTCTGGTACCTTCACATCCATGGGAGAGTATCTCAATGGATTTTGTAGGAGGTCTTCCCTTGTCAGGGAAAGGTCATGATTACTTGTATGTAGTTGTAGATAGGTTCAACAAGATGTGCATACTAACACCATGTAAAAAGCAAATTACAATTGAACAAATGACTCATATTTTCTTCCAAAACATTTGGGTTCATTTTGGTCTTCCTACTTCTATTGTAAGTGATTGAGATTCTCGATTTGTTGGGAATTTTTGGTCAAATTTGTGGGACATGATGGACACAAGGTTGAAGA
Organism: Pinus tabuliformis; assembly: GCA_031772625.1. NCBI lineage: Eukaryota > Viridiplantae > Streptophyta > Pinopsida > Pinales > Pinaceae > Pinus > Pinus tabuliformis. Next base: position 1,680,290,759 of record CM062816.1, on the reverse strand, counting down.
AGAGTACAACCTTTCATCTACAAATAGATGGAAAAACTGAGGTGGCCAACATAACAGTTATTAATCTTCTTAGAGGATATTGCAGCGAACATCCCAAGTTGTGGGATGAACAATTGCATTACATACAACATGCATACAATAGGGAAAAGCATTCTTCCACAAATACATCTCCATTTGAGGCATGTTATGGGTACTTGACAAGATTTCCATTGGACTTCATCTCTAAAAAATATTTCGCCATCGATGGTCATAGTGACATTGATAAGGCAAGGAAGTTCATAGAGAAAATTCAGTTGATACATCATGCAGTGCAGGAACAACTTGAGAAAAGTTAGAGAAATTAAAAAGCAAGGCATGACAAACACCAGGTTGATCATAAATTTCAAGTTGGCGATGAAGTTTGGTTATATATTAGCAAAGAGTGAATTCAAGGGGAAGGTAAAAATCTTAAACCAATTCGTTATGGTCCTTTAAAAATTCTGGAAAAGATTGGTAACAATGCATTTAAGCTTGATTTGCCTCCTTATATGAAAATATACTCTGTTGTTGATGTTGAGAATTTGATATTATTTGAGCCTCCTCCTTTGATTTATGATCAAGGAGAGCATGTTCAGCTGCCATCAATAGATGATTTCTCACCAGAATATATATATGAGCTTCATCAAGATCTCATACTTGACAAAAGAATTAGGACTCTGAAGACAGGGGATGTCGAATACCTTAGAATGAGACTCAAGGGACAAAGGCCTTCTCAAGCCAAATGGTTACAGATCGAGAAGGTGAGGGAGATGTACCCTCACATGTTGAACAATTGATAGTATCTGCTGGGGTCAAAAAGGCTTCTAGTGGGGAGGAATGATCAGGTGCTCAGTATTTAGCTCAAAAATCAAAGTTCTCATAATGTCTCTAAACTTGAACAACCGCGTCCATATTGGAAAAATTATCCCAACACAACTTGTTTCATAAAAAACTGAGTTCGTATGAGAAAGTTATTATGTTCTGATCACTTTCCTAAACAGCCGAAATTTAAAAAAAAATTCCCAGTCACTGTACGGTCAGCAGTAAATATTACTAACATGGCAAGTGACTAGGAATGGTCAATGACAAATCACAAAAGGACAAGTGGCATCGTTTGATTGGGTTATACAGGTGGTGTGTTGGATTAATCTGATTGATTTATTTTTGGACCAATGGAAGAATGCCACGTGGCAAACCTGGAGGCCGCCACGTGGCAAGCCTAGAGGCCGCCACGTGGCACCTGCCAATTGCCTGGGCAGGACTCAACACAGTGGAGAAAAATTTTGGTTGGAGGTTTGGTCGAACCCGCGACCTTTGACATATCATCCGCAAGTCCTAACTAACTCCGCTACCACCATGGTTCTTACCCCATATGCTTTCCGCATCCATTTAAAGTTTTGCAATGTTAGAGCAGGTGGTTAGGAGGGCCAACCCGCAGGCCAACTCTCCACATGTAATCACAACAACACAAACCACACAGTCATAGTTACAGTTAACTCCAGTGGATAGTTCCAAAAACACTAACGTTTGTTGTTACCAATGTGAACGCAATTGCTATAACCCCAAATGGTTAACCACTCTGTCAGCTCTAGCTCTGACAGTTAATGTGACATTAACTCCACATGTGAACATGATGATACAGTTAATGTTACGATTTATCTGACAATTCCGACAAACTCCAAAACAATTAGCATGTGTCCAGTTCTGCCAACAGTTAAGGTTACGATTAGCCTAATTCGCGTGATTAGCGCTAAACCATAAATTAAAATTGACATTAACACTAATTAAATGCAGTTTAAAATGGTGGAGGTTTTGGCGGTGCCCCCAATTTCAAGCTTACCTCCACATTTAGCACACTAACTAGAGTCATTCTAGATTTAGCAGAACTTTTCTAGGAAAAGGCTGACTGAGTCATGGAGAAGGAAATTTTCGACCAAATTGAGCTCAGGAAGAGGTGTTCTTGGCTAATTTGGACATTCTGAACACATTGGTGCAAGTATCAGGAGCCATAGAGCTTTGTAAAACAACATTTTTCGATATTGAGCTAATACAGAGGCCCAAGCCATGGAAGCTGTACCAAGGAGATGTATCCCAAGAGGGGTGAACTCCTTCATCAAAACATTGTGTTAAAGTGTCTCTTTGATGGTTTGCTATACTTTGATGTCTATTGTTCAGTATTTTTTTTTGAAGATATTTTTCTCATGAATGCCATTTTAAACTTAAGGAAATTTACCTATTTACATGCACAAACTACTAAGGAAACCCCAGTACAAGAAGCAATAAGCAAGCACATGTTTAGAAATACATAATTTATATTAGCACAAAAAAAAATAATCATTCAAAAATATATCAGGACCATAGGAGTAACCAAGAGTTTCAAGGGTGTCAAAAGTAGCAAGTTTGTAATGGTCTTTGGTAGGATTAAATTTGATTTCTACTAAGCTAACTTGTCAAGTGCTTCAACCCCTTGCTCATATTCTGTGCCACTTAACCGAAATTTTGTCCCCATATGCACTTAATTAATCATTAATCAACCTCATAAAGTGCATGGTTCAATGGAATTGGTGTTGTGTTCTATGGTGGTATTTGTATGTCATGTTGTGTAAAATATATTTTTGTAGCATAGTGTATAAAGGAACATGTAATTATTAAATGGGCTGAATGAAAGGGATAGACTGAGCTGTAAACTAGTATTGGTCTCGGGGTGGGGATTTAAAACTTGAGTAAAGTTAGGGTGGAGACAATATCTCTGGAATCCCTGTTTCCTAGAGAGCGGAGACATTGATCTTTGGAATTCCTATCGCATAAAGGGTGGAGACATTGACCTTTGGAGCCCCTTTCTAATTAAAGGGTGGAGACATCGATCTCTAGAGTCCCTTACTAATTAATTTGTGGGGGGGGTATACATCTATGACGTCCCTCAACAGTGATTGGGTGGATGAGATTGCCTCTTGAATCTTAGTAAAGTTCTAAAACGTTCTATAGGGTAGAGGTAGTATAAACCTCCAGAATCCCTGGTTTGGTCCCAATATCGGGGGTGACAACTTCATTATCCAAAAAATTTCAAAGGATGGGAGGAGAACTAGGGACATTATGCTCATGGGATCAAACACCTTAAGATCAAGGTCATGTTAAGAGAAGTAATTTTCTATTGGGTGGGGCTATGGGTAAATTTGTATAATGGTAATTTGACATAATTTAACTTATGTTTTGGGTGATCTAGTAACACTTATATTATGTGTTTATAATGGGTTCTTGAGAAATGGACTTCTATGCTTACAAATTTAATTTCTTTGCATATAGACAAGTAAGCTAGAAAGTGAATCTTACAGCCTTAAAATTCTGAAGCCATCCACTTGTGTCACACAGTCTCTATATATAATCTTTGGATGAGTTCCTGTTGTAATAAGAATTTCACATGGGATGCTACTATCTCCCCTTTACCCATAGTCTCAACGTATGCTAGTCACTTACTAATATGAAAGTGGCTAATGAAAAAATGTTGCTCTTCCCTTATAATATATATAGAACTACCAATATGGGCTATGCTCAATTCCTATAACAATTGCAAAAAAATTTACCATGGATGAATTTTTATTTTTCTTAAGTTTCTCCTTGTGTAGTGACAGAGCTTAAGAGAATGCCTTTGTACTAGTTAACGATCTCTAGTGTCACTTTAGGGATGAAATTTGGAGTGTATAGTATGTGGTGTAAACATGTTATAGCTGTATGGGTGGACCATATTATCCTCACTATCATCGGAATTCCATCATGGGTAAAGTTGCTCGATAAGCCTATATATGGTGGAGGCCATTACCTTCATTACTTTTGGCCTCCTTGGACATAAGTTATACATAGTTTGTAGATGATGAAAATTTGTCGACATAGAGTGTGACCCCCTCTTGTTGAGTTATTGTAGCAAGTAATGAAAATGATGAGGACTGGAGTCCAAGAAAGGCCTATCAGGTTTCTCCACTGCATGATTTTGAATCTATTAACCATTTAATTCACCACATAATTTCTTATAAAGACCTTATACTCTTGTGAAGACCAAATCTGGTCACACTGATAATGGTTCCTAAGAATGAGACCGTATGAATAAGATAGATACTACTTAATAATGCTCACATCTTAAGGGGATCTGTATTTGTAATGATTTAGGTGATTTATTTCTTCATTGATTAAAATGCTAGTGTTGTTAAACTCAACTAAATACTAAGATTTAGGATCTTGTTGGTCTGAAAATGGATGGTGAGGGTCTGAACAATTTCTTGGTCGATTCCCATGGTGACATGAAGACAATCTGTAACAAAGTCCTCGCAATGCTTAGATATGCGGTGAACCCAACCATGATGATTCTATAGGCCCTAGTGTGCATTTATTTAGATGATACGAGAAATGGTATATATACATTTGGGAGCTAAGACATGCTTGTCATTTTCTTTTGAACTCCCTTCGTTTTGTTTTGACTTCAGACAAGGTGTTGTTGGAGATGGAAAACGACTCAGAATATTAATACTGCATGGAAATATAAACTCAAAATTGAGGTTGAATCCTGGATAAGTATTTTCGTGCATGTGAATTTCTACAGATCTTGGTTGCAAAGTTTCGAAGGAATTTAAGGATGACAACATTTTTGAGCTAGTCTTTCACATTTTCTATCACTCAGAGTTTTTTGAGCTCTGCCATGCACTTCAAATCAGTCCCAAGACACATTTTCTGTCACCTAGAGTTTTTTGAGCTATGTCATGCACTTCAAATCGCTCGCAAGATACTAGGTTGGTGGATATATTATTTATTTATTTATTTATTAATTAATTTATTTTTATTTTTATTATTTATTTATTTATTTATTTTTATTTTTTATTTTTTATCTTTTGTTTTTTATTTTTTATTTTTTATATTTTATTTTATTTTATTTATTTATTTATTATTATTATTATTATTATTATTTATTTATTTATTTATTTTTTCAGTCGACCTCTAGGTTCAATTTGGTTTTTGTATTTCGGAAAGGTTTTCTTAAGGTTCCATTGTTGGTTCTTACTATATAAAATTAGGAAATTCACTATTTTGTGGGCTTTCATGTGTGTTTTCCCATTTTTCTATGTGTACTGGTTTGTTTGAGTCATTATTTGTTCTGAAGCAATATTCTGTTTTGTTTTCATTGAGGCTTCTCAGTTTCTACCATATTTTTAGATCTTACACCTCATGGGTGGTAATTTTATCTGTTGGCCAAATTGACACAACTATCTCTTTAGGGGGTTGAGACCTCGGTTGAGGTCTCCAAAGCTAGATTTTCTTCATATTTGTCATAGTTATCATCAAATGTAGAGGTAATAATTTCATCATTACGAAATATAAAGGTAGAATTAAGCCCTCATCAAACGATTGATCTGCTATGCTACCTTTAACAATTGCTTAATTATCCTCTTCATAAAAAAACCTGTCATTCTCCACCTTGGGGTTGGATTGATTGCACATCACATAAGCTATGTTGACATTGAGTAATGGGAAAAGAAAACAACTCACAGATGAATTTGAGAAATGTTATTAAATGTCATTTGTATGCTCATATTCATCATACATAGGACTGGATTCAAAACACACAACATATGATATTCCTTTGCTTTGCGCAACTAATGAATCTGGATCAAGTCTGTATCAGGGCTACTCTGTTATTCTTATTCTAGATTTATAGTCGGCTAGTAGCCTCTTAAATTATGCCAACAGTGATAACTTCCTCAAATTTTGAGCTCAACACTTTATTCATATCAATAGAAACATCATCACAATATAGATATCCACCATCTAAATTGTCTTCCTTATCTATATTATCATAATGTTGAAGGAGATGAGGAAGATCTTCTTCTTACAATACCTTTTCATCTTCATCCATTTCTTCGCTTAACACCATAGTGTGTTCTTCCTCCAAAAAAGCTCACGGATGCCATCATTTCCTACAAAAAGATAAAGGTGGCCTTCCTAGTGCAAGGCTACCAACAAGTGTTGGTCATGATCATCAAATTTCTGAAATCTTGGGTGACAATGTTTGAGGAAGCTTTCAAGTTTCAAATAGATTTTTGAGATAATGTATGCTATTTGGGTTGCAAGAATGTTTGAGCCAACCATGACCAATGTTCCATGGGGACACGCACCCCAAGGTGGGGACGCGCTTCCTCGCTACCCCAAACTCCCAGGATGGGGAAACTCATGGGGAAACTTTTCTTGACGTCCCCTTTTTTGAGGAAACTTGGGGAAACCGTGGGGGGAATTTTTTCTAATGACGAAGAGTGTCCCCCCAAATTGTTTTTCTAATAACAATTAAAAACATAAAAATAAAAAAAATTACAAATTTTAACATAATTAAAATAAAAACAAAAGATAAAAACTAAAGGATAAATTAAAACTTTAAAACATAATCATTCACATCTCTCATTCATTTGTCATTAACCCTACGATTTTACCTTGCCACTTGACATTTTCCTTCTATTGTTGGTCAACAATTTAGGTTGCTGCCCGAGATTTTCTTACTATCACCACTCAACATTTTCCATCTGCAATTTGTTGTGATTCATATTTACCATCGACAGGGGGCCTGAAAAATTTGGAGTTGCGATTTTCATTTTGTGACTTGGAGCTGCCAGATTGGAGCTTTGATTTATTGTTTAGTACTTTTTGAGAAATTTACTAATATTTCATTTCTTTCTATGTTTACTTTTAGTTTAGTATTGTATGGCTATTTTAGACTTCAACATAATTTCATTGTCATATGATGAATTTACTTTTCGATGTGCATTGTGTAATTTAAATTGTGGAATGATTAATTTAATTTAGATGTACCTTGGATAACATTAATGCCCATTGCTAAATGATTAATTTAGATGGAACATTGCATAATGTCAAATGATGGATTAAATTTAGTAATTTAATTTTAGATTTCCAATTTAACATTGATGATTGCAGAAATGTCAAATGATATTTTTGATTCATAATAGTCTAATGCCAAATGATTATCATATTTAGATGTACATTTCATAGTTACTAAGCTTTTTAATTTACTAACTTAGTTATTAACATATTTTTGGGATTTTATTTTTTATTTTTATATATTAAAATTTTAATAATTCATAATTTTCATGAATCTGACGTTGCCCCGTTTCCCCAAAATTCCCCTAAATTTAGGGGTTGCTTATATACGTCCCCCCTGTGTTTATCCTCGCTCCCACGTTTCCCCATCCGAGAAACTTGGTGGAACATTGGCCATTACGTTATTATCCCAAAGAAAGTATAAATAATATGATCATACATCTTCACGTCTTTCTTCGAATTCTGAGATATACCTTATAAATGCCAGGACATGTGAAACACCATTAAAAGTGTTCCCTCCAAACTCCTGAAGATCCTTTCCAGAGTTAGGATGCTTCCTATTTAGGTGTCCTAGCATATTTTCAATATCCAAAATTGGAAATCCTTGATCATTTATGATTTCTCTTCTTTCCCATTATATCATATGTGTCATTGAGGAGTGAGGAGGAGTGCAAAGAAGTGGTATTATCGAATTTGCAGAGTTGATCTCTGTTTTATCAGATTTTTGGATGTATTTTTGATGTTGGTAATGCTTAGATATCCCTGTGGTTATCAATTTAAATGTTTTATGTTGAGCATGTGACATTATGGTGCTCTTCTTATTATTTACTTGTCATTATTATTTTCATATTCATCTGCAAGAATAGAACTTAATAAGTTTGCATAGCATATTTCCACTCTCTTTTCTCCATCAGTCCAATCCATGAAGGCACCAGTCCACATAGGTGATAGGAGAGTGTTTACCACTTTATCACATCTTCTATCATTTCCTTGTTTAGTATAATCAATTCATATATGCAACAGACCATTGCAAATTTAAACTTCCTTGTAACATATTTAAATGAGAACTCAGTTCATCAGATTTACCTTAGTGTTTGTCTGCAACCTAGCTTGATGATTTTAATTTCCTAATTAGAAACATCAATGACTTATTTCATTAATCTAAGGTCTAATTTATGAACAACAATGTGTATCTAAGAGTTAGAACCCCTAGCAAACCCTCCCCAATGTTGGAAAATGACCAACCCATAGTGAGATGAAACAACCAAGGTGACAGTGTGAGTAGATTTCCTAATGTTACATTAAGTTTATTTGTTTATTTTGTTACAAAACACTTGGTCAATTTCAAGTGCTAATAGATATATATCTCATATTAGCAATAAAACAATGACTTGGAGAGTTTTCATGGTGTTTCTGGTCAATTTTTTTAGTTGTTCTACAACTTTTGTTGGAAATAATACTGAGAGGGGGGGGGGGGGGGGGGGGGGGGGGGGGGGGGGGGGCGCGGTGGTGAATCAATATTAGCAAGTCAATAAATTTTCATTTCCATAATCAGATTTATATACACTACTTCAGTTAAGGGAACTCGTGTGTACACGCAACTGTGTTTAAGGCAACCAACGTATATCAAGGAATCTTATGATTCAGTTAATTCATCATATATGTTTATCTTTAATCAATGCATAAGTACTTCATTAACCATATAAACAGTAACCATGTGCAGTATTATCAGAACAAACCATCACACATAAGAAACACACATGAACACCAAGATATAAGGTGGAAACCCAAAGGGAGTTAATAGCAAATTTGTGAATTTTTTGTGTTATTTTGACATGTCTAATCACTATAAAGTTTGTTATCACTGATTTGAAGAGAAAAAATGCAAATTTTGAAAATATTGTTGCAAATCAACAAGTTTTATTGCATATTTGGGTTGCCAATTTCCCTTGGGAATTCAAAGTTGAAGCCTTGAAGCATCCAGGGAGACTCCCCTCAAATTGATATCACCAATTATGAATTCATAGGAAGCTTCATCAGTTAGAGGGACTTAGTTCCTAATATTTATCCAGATAACTTTGGTTTCTTTCATTGAAATATGAAAAGTATTTCCAAGTGATAATATGTAGAAATGGATGAAATTGTGGAAATCACAGTGTTTAATGTGGATGCCAACCCATTCACTTTAGTTGAACTATCTGCACTAACTACAATTTTTTTTTTGTGGTTGTTACCATTACATTTTCTAAATACTTTCTTATTTGAGCATTCATTAGCATAGTATTGTTTCTTTTTCCTAGAACCAGAGTCAAGGGAAGATGCCCTAGTCTTATTTTTCATATTTCTTCTTCTTCCATCATTTCTTCATCTTCCTGATGAGAACATAGTCTCACACATTTTTTATTTTTGGGAAACAACTTATTCTTATCTTGTTCCTTCTTGGGAAAATACATCCTAAAGCCTCTCATAAGTTGGGAGGGTACCCCACGTGCAAAAACATTGAACAAAGGCTTCCCAAACAGGGAAAAGCCATTTAGTGCAATAGACACTTCTATCTTCATGCCAATGGCAAAGTGATGATCTCTAAACTTCGTAATATTCAAGATGTAACTTGTCACAATGACTGAATCACTTTCATGTTTGTGACAACTTATTCTTCAAAAACATCTCCTAGAAATGTTGACACTTCACTAAAGAGAAAGTCAACATTTCTAGGAATATGTTTTTGTACCATTTCAACTAGCCCCCTATGATTGTTTACACTCCCTAAGACCTAACATGACAATGTTAGCCATACCTACAATGCCTTGAATCAAAACTTGTTTTGAACAACAGTTGCATGGTAGATTTATTTGCTTCACCAATAAGAGTTTTGTGTCACATGTTTCCAGACTCCTCCCTTGTCCTACCAAAGGTAATTGTGAGTGTTCTAAATAGTAGCACCAATGTTATTGGACTAGACTAGTAGTGAGGTCATTTTCAGTGCCAAACAATTCTGACCAGTGGCTCTGAACTGGAAAAGGTCGGTTCAGTGACAAACTAGGTTTTTTTCAATGAACGAGACATTCTGTAGAACTTCCTACAATGTGACTTGTTTTATAGAGAAATAATTTATGAGTGGGGAAACGTAATAATCAACCCTAAGACCCTACAAATGTTATATAATTAAAGGTAATATTAAATTCTTCAAGAAATTACTCAAATTTTTAACATTTAAAATATGCTACCATAGCCATCAAAGCATCCTCCATTGCAGGCACACTGTTGGCTTAGGTGCTCTTGACCTAGGTTTAGAGTTAGTTGTGCCAACCAACAAAACCCTACATTTTTGGCCCTTTCGGAAACAACCTACATAACGCAGGCTATAGTCTCACTTGAAACAATATTAGAGGATGAAAGAACTAAATTTATGCATCCAGAGACTAATGTGATGTATTTCAGTTCCTTAGATCTTCTTCCATGTAGATCGACAATCTTCTAGGGCTATTTTACTGTAACTAGGCTAACCGGCTTCCTGACCTTTGCGAAGGCCTATGATCAGCAATTGCGGGACTAAAACAATCGATTTATCTACTTTCACAAATCAACAAGCAGCGCTAGGTCGATTTTCGCATAGATCTACTTAATTCGTCAGAAAAGATAAATGAAATAGTTTCTAACTTCGCGGAACTCGACAATTGTTCATAACATGCATTAATAAGACAAATCTAGTACATTTGCATAATATTCAATCATTATTTCATAAACATATCTTTCAATTATTGAAATACAACATAAACAGATTTCATGGAAATAAACAATAATTCTTCAACAAGCCTTCTTTATTGATCTTTAGTTCACTGATTACAGACTCTTCTTACCCTGCGCACACAGCTACAAGGGTACGTGCACTTAGTTGCAAACTCTACCTAGGCCCCCTATATACACATCTGCAGGAGCCTCCCTTTCTCTACCTAAGTGCAAGAAAAAGAGCCTTCCAGCCTTAGCTCTTTCTCAAGACAACAAAGCTCTTCAACGTACCCCAATCTCTATCCCCAAATTATCTCTAAGACTCACTAAGAATTAATTATTTACAGATTTTCTAATACAATACTGTGGCCCCTAACTCATGGGTAAGTCTTCAAAACTGACCAAAGCAAGGGGCTAAGACCTCTTTGATTCCTATCTGTCTGCATGCTCCACATCCACATTTCGCGAAGACTTTACATCTTTTACAAAATTGACTAGTTTATTCAATTCTACCCCTGGGGACCCCATCCTAATAGGCCCCCAACATAATGATCGTGACTCACCCTTGAGTCACCCAGCTGGTTGTTCCACTTTCTGGCGGAGTTCACTGAATACCCGAAGCTCCGTGGTACTCTGTTTTTCTACTTTATGTACCTCCTGGATGAGTTTTTTAGTGGTTGGCCCCTCTACTAGAAATTGCGTATTCCTTTGGGTCTGCTGCATGTCCTTCAACTTCTCATGAATGTTCTATGAAAGCTGGCAGGCTTCCTTTGTCCAAGGCTAAAGCTAGTCTCTTAGCAAGGACTATTTTTTCTGCTACTCCTAGATTTGTATCAAGTTTTCCTTGCTTTCCTACAAGTGAACGAAGCACTGGGCTAGCACCAATGTCCGTGCCATCGTACTGATCTCATCATACTTCTACTGCACTTCCTTTATCTTTGTGTTTAACCGTTTCAGTGTAGGATCCTCCTGTAGTGGATACCATAGGCTCATTGCCTGAGTGAATAGCTGGTTGCAACCCTATATTGCGATATCTTATTGACCCATGGGCTCCTTTATAGTTACGCCTCTTTGTTCCCGAACTTCTGGTGATGTGGCCGGTTGAATTTTGAGCTTGAGTTCGGATATATGCATCTAGAAATTAAAAGTGACTCACCCAACCTCATTTTTTCTATCACGCACTGCGACAGCTAACTTCCTGACTTTCGTTTCGGCCTATGCATCGTCTGGGATATGCAATTCTGGAACTGTTTGACAGGCTTTCTTAATTACTGTGTCTAGGTGTGTGCTTCATGCTTGCATCTCCTCTTTCTCCTTCAAGACCTGTGTCTTTTCCTCGTACCTCTGTGCATTGTTGACTTTTCATTCACCGAGGGCCACAAGGATGCGCTGCTCCTTGATATGAAACTCATCTCAGATCCCCTGATGCAATGCTGGAGGGTCGGGAGCAACAACGTGACCACATTGATTCCCATATCCTTGATCATTTTGAGCATGGCACGATCATCCTCGTTATCTATTCGCAAGGATCCTTCTAGTAAGGGAATGACCCTTAAGTCCATGGTCTGTTCCACTTTTGGAACATGCACACTCACTTGAGTCTGGCTTGCTTGCACCATGCTCGCTTGCCCCATGCTCACCTGGATCCTACTGGCCTAGATCTACAGCTCGCACAGATCCTTTTGGACACTGCCTAGTGTCTACATATATTGTTGTTCGAAGTGTGTCCATAGTTCAGATGTGGTATTGCGAACCTTGTCACCGATCTCATCTAAATTGCCCTCTATTAGCATGAGAGGGTCCACCTGTGATTTCTTATCTGACTTCCGCTTCTTTCATGGACCTATTTCCACCTCTTTGGTGCACTTCTGGAATTTAAAGGGGGTGGACACCTCTTCATCCCCATTACCGCCCTATGTAGATAGCTCCTTCTCATAAGTGCACTGCGAGGTTGATTTGTTACTCACTTCGGTATCGTGTGTTTCTTTCTCAGCCTGCTCTTTCTCTACAACTCCCTTAGCAACATCTTCTTGTTTCTTCTATTGGGTAACCTTCTCCTGCATGACTGCTTGTTCTTGTTCTACCTTATTTTTCACTGGAGAAGTTTGTGTAGAGGAGATTTCTCTGGCCTTGCTTGTTCCAACATCCAATTGAGTATGCTCACGCCATTCCGTTGGCCATCCACCGAAAACCTCTTGGAAATTTGTGTCAGACACCAAGTATGGCATCTTGTACCAATTCTCTTGAGGGTCCTTCCTTGCGCGGACCTAAACATTGTGAAAGTCTGCCTTAAATTCTGCGGAGGCCCTCAGTTGCTCAAATAGGGTGGGATATAACCTTGGCCTCTAGTTCACAACCATGCATATGTCCATCTCCATGAAGGCCATTTTTTTTTTATTCTGTACTATGTGCCACATATTTTGTCTACCACATCGAAGCAAACTTCACTACTGTCAGGCGGAAAGAGTCGATTGTGCGGACACAACCAACCTCCCTAGGAGCCTAAGACTCTCTAGTGACAAACAAGACAAACAAGAGCAATCCTTCTCTAAACATGCATTTACTATATGGGAAATCAAGTGTTTAGATCCTACCTGTAATCCAACGCTGTTGTAGCAGTCCAGCTCCGCTGATCCGGATGAGCTCCTCCTTCACTTTGAAACCTGCATCCACTAACAATCAAACGATTAAATAGCACTTGATAATCTCATAGAATAAAACATATTTAACACATAGACCAAGGAGTACATGAAACAACTCATAAATAACAAGTTATTGAGAAGAATGGACTCATTTGTATTAATAGGTAACAAAAGGAACAAATACAACCTGAGCCTTGGTGTTGTACAAGTCCCTCCCAGGGTCCATCAAGAGTTCTCCTTTACTTTGACAAAGCTCACCCACTTCCAAATAGAACAAGCAAAGATGGAAATCTCTCCTCACAAGCTTCTAAATGGGAGTCCTAATTCCAGCAACATTTACCCATAGAAATGTATAGCTTCTAACCTCTCCTCCTTCTGGCCCAATGCTTGTATTTATAGTGCTCAAGAGGAGGTTAATCAAGTCCACCATCAATGGGATAATCCCCTCTTTGGATGGGATAGCTCCCTTATTGATGGGATAAGTTCCTCTTTGGTAGGGGTGCATGAACCATTTGGAGGCGCTCAATACATGTCGAATAACCTTCTAGAATGCTCTAGAAATGACCACAAGTAACTTTTTAAAGATGAAACTTGCGCATTTTGACCTTTACAGGGGGACGCACCTGCCCCTTTACATACAGAGCGTCCAAAGATGCAGCTTTTGTGAACATTGGGTGCGTACCCGCAGGTAAGGTTGAGAGAACCTGCGTACCCAGAGATAAATACATTTGTAAAGACTTTCTCTCTTTTTTGGAGTTTGACATGGAGAGTAGAGGCATAAGACTTGCCTAAGAGGGTAGCATGACTGTTGATAGAGCCATACTAACTGTAAATAGTCATGGTGACATTTTTTAGTGTAACAGATTGCCCCCTAAAGTGCGAAGCCTGTAATAGATTAGGGTTTTGTATTATCTAGGAAGGGTGAAGCGCTTTATCATTTCAAGGATTATCTCGTGGAGAACCTGGTCAGAACCTGCAATTTTCAACACAAAATACATGTATAAGATTATATCATCACTGAGGTAGGCATTCCCATACTCAGATCAAAACTTTAACTAATAGACTAACTACTCTGATACAGGAATGATCTTGCAGTACATCATAATCATAGACTTTTGTAGACACAGTATGGGCGCAGCCATCTGTTTATGATTAGTCTACTTAATAATGAATACAAAACTCCTCGCAGCCTGGATGGTGGAAACTAGATCCAGGGTCTTCATTTCTACTTCTCGAATTGGTACGATTCTAGCCATGCGAATAAATGAGTTGATGTCGAACATGGTAGAAACCACTTGATTACCAGTCGATGATGTAAACTGTTAACAAGTGTGAGAGAGACCACCAGTAATGTCAATGGTTCTCAAAGTACCCAGTACAATCCATGAGATGTGAATGAATGAGTTGATGTCGAACATTTCACGGAATCCTTTGATCGAAAGTCAATGATGTAAACTGATGTCAAAGGCGAGAAACCTGCCATTGATGCATGCAGACTTCAAGGTACTGACGATTTCTAAGTCATCTCTCTAGATAATGTGCTGATGTCGATAGAAAGCGACCCGTTGTAGGCAAGCCTACAACACGAAATCATTGTTCAAGTTGAAGAAATGTTGCTGTAAGGACTGACTCAGGGATGGTCAAATGGATGACAAGTATTTTGCAGATGAAAGTTTTGCTTGCAGGCCTCTTGAACACATAACGACATGATAGATGGCTTGGTTATAAACGACTCAAAGTTAATCCCCGGAACCCGGTTGAAGCCTTTCAAAGTGGTTTGATCAACTGTGAGGTAAAGGATTCCCCAACCTAGGTGAATGAAAAGTGTCGTGTTCAAGAGTGGTAATAAAGTTTCTTCTGAGACAAAAGATAACAAATAGGCTCATTCTTCTCTCTTTTCCCCCACCATTTCTGGCAAGTACCTCTTTATTTTTAACAAGCTTGAGGAGGATAACATATGCTTGATTATAAGCTCATCCTTCGGATGAGTCCAACCTAGTTTTGATTCGAACCCTAGGAAGGAGTGGTTCGTTCCTGTTTGTAATTGAACAGGTCCTTTACTGTGAAATGTTTAACGAGCCCAGTATAGGAGAAACTCGGTGTTTTTCAATTTTAGAGAGTCTGAAAAACTTAAGAAGACTCCAAGTTGAACTTTTTCGTAGATTTGTGTCCCTCAAGCCCGAAAAAGTATAAAATAATACCTGGGGGAACCGCTTGATCTTGCGACCAAGGAGTACTTTCATAATTAGTGTCACTGACCTGAAAAGTAAAAAGCGATCAAGGACACGTCGTTTTATTTCCGTATCGAGTTTGAAACGACAAAAACCCGGCAATCTTTTCCTGATTTTACGGTCAGAAAAGAGCTATAAGGGGACCATCTTTTAATTCCGTTTTAACGAGTGTAAAAGAAACGCTCGGCAATCTTTTCATATTTTAGGAGTCAGAAAAGGGCTTAAAAGATGACTCTGATATTTTGGTTCGTGAAAAATGACAATTTTCCCTCTAAATCCCTTTGTCCTGCACAAAAACGACACATTACTCATACCTGTTTAAGATAGGCAAAAATACATTGAAAAATATCCTTTCATGGTGAAAAATGAACAAACCTAGCATTCATTCATCCAAAAAAACCTATAAAAAGACTTTTTACCATGTCATTTTTACCATTTTACTGTTGAGGTTGAAAAAAGGGCTTTTGGCAGAAAACTTCCCGTGGTTGCTGCGGAGAATCCGACCGTCAGAATCGAACGCCGTCTCTTCCAGGTATTTCACAACATCCTCCTCTTCAATTTCATCCGATTAAAATTGTGTTTTAGGTTTTAGTTTTGATTTTTGGGGGGTTTTGGGTTTCAAAGTTCGCTCTGCGGGGTACGCAGGTGCCCTTAGGGTGACCTGCGTCCCCCGACTTTTTCCTATACAGGAAAAAGGTCGGGGGATGCAGCCCACCTTCAGGCCAGCTGCGTCCCGACGCTCTGTGTTCTAAACGCGGGGTGCGTCCCCCGCGAAAGGCGGAAATTGAAACCCCAAACTCCACAAACAACCATTTAAATTTTCCCAAATCAATTCTAATCTTTGTTTCTTGGTGTGTAGGGCACTCACCATGTTGGATTGGAGAGAAAGAGAACACGAGGACGTTGATTTAGCCGCAATTAATCATCAACCTTCCATTGATTCCCTAAAAGCATGCGGACTATATAAATACTGGGCCATACCTGGCATGAGGGCTCAGGTGAGATTCTTGGAGTGGCTGGTTGAGAGATGGAACGTTCAAGAGCAATGCTTTTACATTGGAGGGCACCAGCTCGAGATAGAGCCCTCTGACATATACTTTCTCACTGGCTTGCCAAATAGAGGCGAGCAACTCAATCTAGCCGGGACTAGGCCGGGTGGCCAATCCCTTGCTAGTCTCCGGGCAGATTGGTGCACACCCAATGCACACCATGCGGAAGGCATAGAAATCAAACACATCTCTCTGCGTGAACTCAAGGTTATAGCTTTCACGGTTACCAGAATTTGCAGTGCAGCCGCTTTACATATTGCCACCGGGTCCCAAATGCGGATGGCGATTGACTGTTTCCAAGGCACCATTTTCAACTGGTGTGATGCTGTGTCGGCCAATATGAAGGGCCAACTGACTAGGGCAAAGAACGGACAACTGAAGACCTTTGGATATGGGCCTCTAGTTGTGAGCTTTGCCTTAGAGAGAGTTCCGATGCTGATCCCTCAGCAACTCACTGTTGATATCTTGGGTCCTCGGGAGCCAAAGCTGATACGATGGGTTACGGTGATGGCCCGGCATCCTGACGAGGGCGCGGCGGTTGTTCGATTCCCTGATAGTTATTTTCACTGGTTAGAGGACCAGGTTTTTTCGATCCAGGACTTTCCGTATGCCGGAGTAGATTTTCGAGGTGATCCGGACATGGTTCTTCCACAGGGAGAACAATGGGATGACAGAGGTACTTTATTTTTCACAAGTTTTCAAATTATATATTTTTTTGTTTTTTATATATATCGTCTCAAAACTGACAGTAAAAATTTTCAAAATGCAGATGTTGGTCCACAGCGCCCAGCCAACCTCCGGCCTTTTGAGAGGAGACATCCAGTTGCACCAATACCGGCCCCACAGGACGCGGCTGCAGAGTCACTAGCTGAGTTGGAGCAGGATCTAGAGCGTCTGACGGTGGATATACCTGAGACTACCATAGATGATATTCCTATCAAACTTCAGCGCTATGTAGTCGCAGTCCCTGGGCCGTTTAGGAGATTTTTGTGTAAGGTAGCCCGTGCAGTGGTGTCGTATAGGGAGCACCACCAGTGATTGACTAGTCACTTTGTAGACACATGTGACATTTTGGCTTTTTGTACTTATCATTTTTGCCGATCATAAGGTGTTTTTCAACCTATGATCGAAGACGATGTATATTTTTTGACACACTCCTATCTATATATATATATCACTATTACCGGCTTATCTTGTTTAACATATGTGATGAAATGTTTTTAAATTTACTTGCATGATTATCGTAAATGTCTGTCCAACATTCGAGAAGCAATTGCATCTGCTAATGTATTTAAAGACCTTGGAATATGCTGATATTCAATGTAATCAAATTCACGTTCCAAGAGACGCACTCTAAAAAACAACCTTAATAACACAGGATTTCTAATGGCATATACTCTATTAAGCTGTAATACAACAAGTTCAGAATCTAACCTCACTATCAAACGTCGAATTCCAAATGAAATAGATTCGGATAATAATTCAACCACTGCACTGTATTCTGCAATGTTGTTCGTTGTTTGACCGAGGCTTACCCCATGCATAGAAACTAACTCGTCAGAGGGCGAATAGATAACCCAAGCTGCGGAAGAGATATTCTGTGTACTACGACAAGCACCATCAGCAAATCCAATGTATGTTTGGAGAGGCGTCGACATCTGCAATATCAAGAGTAAAACCAAGATAAGCCAGAATAACGACGAAAAACACACTCTCTAAGCTAAGCACACTAACTAAACTAACAAACACGCTAGCTAGAAAGAAAATCTAACCTAACTAAAAATTCTCCATACCCACCATTTAAGCATAATACCTCTTTAGGTAAAGTCCATTTCTGGGTTTACCCAAAGAGTCCCCATCAAAATCTACCAGCTCATAAGCCCCTTTTGCTAGCTTTCGCTTTACAATGTAGGGTCCATGCCACATAGGAACGAATTTTCCAGCACCTAGCTTATCGTTAGCTTGATCATATAATAGCACTAGGTCTCCCTCCGAAAAACTTCGAGGGGTCACATTTCTATCATACTGAGCTTTCATTCGCTTCGCGTGAGTCTCGATTGCCAATGCAGCGTCACGTCGAGTCTCATCTAATTTAGCTAAGTATAATAAACGTTTCTCCTCTTCGGAAGTAGCTGGGAGTAATTCGACAGCCATTTGAAGTGATGGGATTTCGCATTCAATGGGTAACACAGCTTCCAAGCCATAAACTAGCTGGAAAGGAGTGAACCCTGTTGAAGTTTTCACTGAGGTTCGGTATGCCCATAGCGCTGAAAATAACATGTTGTGCCAATTCGACCGATGAATACCAATGGTTCGTCGGATCATGATAACCAGAACTTTGTTGATAGACTCAACCAAACCGTTGGCTTGCGGATAATAAGGAGTAGAGCTATCGTGGCGCAAACCAAGCTGGCTTGTAAGCTCAGTCATCATGATGTTTCGAAAATGGCTCCCATGGTCAGTAATGATTGCTTGTGGGACACCAAACCTAGTTATAATATGATTGAATACAAAAACTGCAGCTGTTTTGCCGCTTGCGTCGAATGTAGGCATCGCCTCGGCCCATTTAGTAAAATAATCAACCGCGAGGATGATATACGCATGCCCCCCGGCCGAGTGAGGGTTACAAGTAATAAAATCGATACCCCATTTGGCGAATGGACCAACGGAAATTATAGGGTGGAGAGGAGCAGGTGGTGCACGCATCTTGCGATCAAACACTTGACAGTTGTGGCACTTCCGGACTGCAATGATACAATCTTTGAACATGGAGGGCCAGAAGTAGCCAGCGCGCAACACCTTCTGAGCTGTGGCATACCCAGACATATGACCGCCACATGCTCCAGAGTGACAATCATTCAAAACCCTCTCAGCCTCTTCGTGAGTTAAACAACGTCGAAAAACTAAGTCTGCCCCCGGCGATAAAGTGTATCTCCAATAATTTTGTATTGCTGGGATTGAAACCGAATTTTTCGACGTTCCGCCTTTGAAGCTTCAGGCCGAAAGGTTTGGGTTTGGAGATAGATGATTATATCCCCGTACCACGGATCTAAAGTACTGATAAGAAACAAAGATTCGTCCGCAATGGACTCCTCTGCCACAGTCTCTGTGTCAGCATGCGGGAAATCACACATCAATTCCGCAAAAACTAAGGATTTCTTAGACTTGGACTTCTCAAACTCCAAGTCGAACTCTTGCAGGATAACGATCCATTTAGAGTACTTGCCCCCTAGCAGTTGTTTTGTCAAAATATAAATCATAGGGTTGCAATCCGAAATAACTGTAGTTTTACGGAGAAGAATGTAGTGACGAAAACGCTGGACAGCTTGAACGGCTGCCAGGGCCAATTTCTCCACATGCGAATATTTTAGCTCAGTGGGATTTAAGGTCCTACTAAGATAATATATCACATGTTCCGCTCCGAATTCATCTTCTTGAACTAACACCATTCCAATGGTGGAATGCGAAGCTGCGAGGTATAAGAAGTAGTCCTGGTTGTAGTGGGAGGATGCAACAACGGTGCATGGGTCAACGCGTGTTTAAGTGCATCAAAAGATTGTTGGGCAATCTCGTCCCAAAAGAATTGAGCGTTCTGTTTCAACAACCGTGTAAAACCTTTAGTGACCTCGGCGTAGTTTGGAATGAATCGGCGTAAAAAGTTCGCTTTCCCTTGCAAACTTTGGAGTTGGCGCAAACTCGAAGGAGGAGGCAATTTGATGATAGCTTCGACCTTCGAGGGATCGACGCGAATGCCGGCTTTTGAAACAACAAATCCCAGCAATCGACCCGTTTCTATACAGAAAACACACTTGTGGGGATTCAACCGAATTCGATAATGCCTACACCTCATAAAGATTGCTCGTAAGTGGACAAGGTGATCAGCTCGATGTAAAGAATGAGCAGGCAAATCATCGAGGTACGGTTGCACAATGTGCTTGATGTCATGAAATGCATAAGACATCGCCCGTTGAAAAGTGGCCCCGACATTCTTAAGCCCAAAAGGTAATTTGCAATAAGCAAATGTCCCCCATGGACAAATGAATGCCGTTTTTGGTTGGTCGGCAGGTAGAATATTGATTTGATTATAGCCTGAAAAACCATCCATAAAGGAAAACATTTCACTTCCGGCACAATCATCAATAATTTGATCGATATAAGGCGTAGGATAGTTGTCTTTTGGACAAGCTCGATTTATATCCCTATAATCGATACAGATTCTTATTGTTCCTTGTTTCTTGTTGACCGGAACAATATTCGATACCCAATCCGTTAACGGGATCGGATAAATGAAACCTGCTTTCAACAGCTTCTCGACTTCTGCTTTAATCGCAGCCGCTTTCCGAGGGTGAATCTGACGCAACCGTTGCCGGACGGGTTTAGCATCCGGGTAGGTCTTTATTTCATGAACAACAATGGCAGGGTCGATTCCTGG
This sequence comes from Pinus tabuliformis, assembly GCA_031772625.1. Taxonomy (NCBI): domain Eukaryota; kingdom Viridiplantae; phylum Streptophyta; class Pinopsida; order Pinales; family Pinaceae; genus Pinus; species Pinus tabuliformis. The sequence continues at coordinate 1,680,269,788 of CM062816.1, read as the reverse complement.
CATTTCCTCGTAAGACCAGGCAAACACATCGCGGAATTCTTGGAATAGGGCCTTGTAAGTTTGGATTTCATCTTCTGTACATGCGGCACCTATATGAATGTTCTCCTCAATTCCGGGCTTCACTGAAATATCAATGGGAATAGTACGAGAAATATTCCCTAAATTCAACTCTGAATCAGAATGTTTCGTTGGATCCTGAGCGTCTTTGACATATTCAGCGGTAAAGATAGATGAAAAATCATTTTCAAAAGCATCATCCTTAGGTAAAAACGAAGATCTGTGATGGAGATCTTCCCATGGTAGATCGTCTACACTTAGGATTTCGCGAAGTTGTTCGTCAGATGACACGACTTCGGGAAACGCTATCCGTTCTAAGGTTGAGGTGAAAAGTGATTCTTCACTGACCACATTCATTTGGTCGACTTGGGTTGAATGCGAGTCGGTAAAAGACACGACGGCTTCATAAGCAATTTCATATGGACTCAAAGGCATAGCATCACCGAATGAGTCTATCTCAGATTCAGATGGAACGATCCAAGGATCATCATAAATAATGTTGTCTGATGTAATCATATGAATTGATGCAAATGAAGGGTCTGCGTTGATTGGAGGGAAAGGAAAAGTTCCCAGTAAACCGGAATCTTTAACTAAACCTACGCCAACGTCCCTATAAGGGATTGTCGTCTTACCGACATGCTGGATACTCTCTGAAGAGGCTGGGTCGGATGAAAAGTATGTCAGCTGATCAATAGTCACGATCTTACCGTTATATGGAAACTTAATTACTCTGAAGACCGATGAAACGACCGCTGTCATAGCATATGACCAACTTCGACCCAAAAGAAGGTTGTAGTCTAGAGGGGCATCAACCACCTCCACATCCAGACTAACGGTTTTACCTTCTACCCCTATAGGTAATTCCTGTAGAATACCAAACGGACGGAACCCACGGCCATCAAAGGCCTTAAGGATGGTCGGGGATTGGTTCAACGAAGGAGAACCAAGCGATCTCCAACATTGAATCGACATAATACACGTAGAAGCTCCCTCATCAATCACAGTCCGATGAATAGGCCTGTTTTTGACTATCACTGGAATTTGGAAAGCCATTTGATGGGGTAGACGCGGTGTACTATTTTCTAGATCGAAGATTATCAGGTTCGGGTCCTGAACATCAACAGCTCCGATAGCCGACAAAAGTAATTTTCGTTGTGCTGGGCATGATTGCAGCACTTCTAAAGCCGACATTGCTGAGGGTGAAACAACTAAGTCCTCAACAATGTTGTAATTCTGGGCCGCTCTCGCATGTGGATTGAAAGCAGACCTTCGAAGTACACCCTTGGAGGGTGGTTTAATTACTAAGTCCGGGTTAGGTTTCTCGATCTGTAGTGGATCGGAACCAGGAGCTGAGGTTGATGGAATAGAATGAGAAGATTCTGCTTCCTTACCATCAACAGGAGCCTTACTACCATAATCTTGCGATCGAGTCGCAATCCTCACATGAGACATCATCAAAATGGGTTCTTCACTGGCATTCGAGGAAGAACCTATCATCTTATTCTCCTACTCTGGAAATGGATTTTTTAACACAGCAGGAGTGGGAGAACCTTTGACTATTTTCACAACCTCGGCCCGATGAGGGCAATCTCTCGTAAAATGATCCTCTTCACAAATAAGACAAGGATATCGAGGTTTGCGCTTTTCGTCATTGGTTTCCGACTTTTCCATTTTCTCCTTCGAAGCCTTGTCTGCTTTAGCCTTCTTCTTTCCTTTCTTCTTTCCACCATTTTTTGATTTGGTCGTAGATGACTCTACAGCGTGAATATCGGCGGTAAGTTCAGGAGAAGACTCTCCTGTCGGGGAATCGGGCAAAGTGATTATAGGAGTAGTTGAAGCCTTGGAAGACTTCTTCTTGCTCTTTGTATTCACGATACCAATCATACCATCAGCGGCATGAGATCCCGAAGGAGCAGCAGTGATTTGATTCGATTTTGGAAGATCCGGAATCTTCTCGTGTAACGTACCCGACTGAGTGTAAACTAAGTCAAGGTATTGCGCCTGAGCAATGACTTGCTCCTCAGTAACTACTCCGGCCTTAGCTACATCTTCAGTAATCTTCGGTAATAATGATTTAACAAACCATTCAGCTAAGATTTGGTCCGGGATAAAAACTTTCACTAACCTTCTTCGACGTCTCCACTCATGAATGTGATCAGAAATATACGTGGACGTCGATTGTTTTAGTGAAGTTAATAACTCCGTGCCGTTATCGTATCTGACCGGCAACTGAAAGTGAGTTAAGAACGAGGTAGCTAACTGGCTAAAATTGTAAAAAGAGGCCCGTGGTAACTCAATGTACCACTTGGCCGCGAGACCAATGAGTGTACGCTGGAAAAGACGTAAGCGGATCGAATCATCCGAGATAGAATTTGAAGCACACCAGAGGTGGTAAGTCATCACATGATTGGACGGATCCTCTCCAGACTTACCTTCGAACTTGGGTATATCACTGGGCAACTTATTTGGCATTGGCGGCCAGAACTGAAGATATTGAATTGGATCGTTCGTTAGGCGCGTCAAGTCTGGTAAATCCAAAGTTGCGATAAACGGTAACTGCCGGTTAGGATCTCTAAAACTCTGGGTCACAAGACCAGTCCCAGGAGGAGGATATCCAGGATAACTAGGAACAGGAGTCGCATTTGGGATATTATATCCTCCTGGAAAACCAGGATTAACCGGACCGTACTGGGGTTGTTGAGGTTGTTGATAAGTGTACCCAGGATACGGTTGATACTGGTAAACTGGCTGTTGGACAGCTTGCCCAGGTTGGTACTGTCCCTGGTACGGTGGTTGAACAAATTGAGGTTGAGTAGTAACAACCGTACTTATACCAGGCTGACCTGTAGGCATCTGGACCGTGGTTTGAATCGTAGATCCAGACAACGGTAAAGATGTCTGAGGCGTGGTCGCAGAGACAGTAGAAACCGGAGCTGTCGATACTCCAGAAGTAAGTATGGTAGATGTGGCGGTAGTTGCAGCAGCCGTTTGAGATGGAGTACTAGGTGCAATTGGCGGCTGAGTAACTACCGAAGTTACAGAAGTTTGAACATTTGACTGGACAGGTTGCGGTTGCTGGGGTGGACCAGAAACTACGGGTTGTCCAGCTTGAGGTACCAACTGCATACTTGGCTGCAACACCTGTTGACCCTGTGATGGATCCCACACTAACATTCCGGGGTATTGACCCGTAACAGGTTGAGGATACTGAGATCCATAACCGGATTGAGGATAGGATTGATAACTGTAAGGTGTAGTTCCCATACTTGGAACATATGACTGACCTTGAGGCGGTTGATAACCTTGACTCGAGTATTGACCTTGAGGTTGATAACCTTGAGGTAAATACGGATACTAGGGTTGACCTTGACCTTGAGGTTGGTACCCTTGAGGTTGATACCCTTGGGGTTGATACCCTTGGGGTTGCCATCCTTGAGGTTGCCATCCTTGAGGTTGATATTGATACTGAGGTTGACCCTGGGGTACATATTGAGGCTGGGGTTGACCTTGAGGCATGTATTGCACCATAGGTGCATACTGACCTTGAGGTTGCCCCCCAGACACGATTTGTGTACCTTGAGGTTGCCCCCCAGGCGTTAACTGAGGCTGCCCCCCAGGCGGTAATTGGCCACCTTGAGGTTGGGAAACGGGAACTGAACCTGACATCATGTAAATGTCTCCTACACCCAATGGTATATTACCACTGTTTCCAGCTAATAACCCATGATCAACGGGTTGAGGAGATGCCCTCGCAAAGGTACCAGAAAGTGATTGATACCCGGTGGGAACAGAAGGACCGCCGTGTAAGAAAGATTCAAGACTTTGAGGAAACACGGACGACTGACCAGACATATTTACAGGAGTATAAATACCTCCAGGTGGAAAAGGAGTACGAGGTGTAGAAAAACCTACCCCTGAGTTGTCTAACAAATTTGTTAACGAAAGGTACCAAGTAGTACTTCTAGGAGGACTGTAAAAGATGGATTCACGCTCCCTTAGATCAATAGTAAGTTGATCTTCAAGGTTAGAGACGCCTATTTCTTCCTCTGGAGCAAGTTCTTCAATAGCAATCAAACCAGTAGGAAGATTTTCGGTGATAACTCTTTCTATTCTCGGTGAATCTGGAACACTAGAAGTCGGAGTAACAGGTTCAGATATTTCAGGTTCTTCGCCTGTATCACTAACAGACGAAAAACTACCAACAAGCTCAGAAACTGTAACAGCTTCGGGATTATAACCTGTCTCTAAGCCTTGGTAATCTGAATGGACTACCAAGGAAGATTCTCCTTCTTCAGGTGAACCTACTCTACTGCCACTAGGAGGAGTTACAAGGACCTTTAAACCTTCTAGATTACCAGGGTCGTCTCGAGGAGGTGATCCCCTAAGTCTACGGGATCTTCTCAACAATTCGGCCACAGAAACAACTTCAGGAGACTGGCCCCGAAGTCTACGGGACTGTCTCGGTAATTCCGCCACAGCTAAAAAATTTTAACTACTACACACGAAAATAAAGTAAAATCTCAAATCAAACCACCTAAAGTCTCTAAAGAACCAAACAAATTTGAATCACACGCCTAAAGAATCTAGGGCGTCAAACCAAGCACAAACAGTAGCCTTCCAGACCGAAAGCGCTAGTTGGTGATGAAGCCCAACATCGCCGGATTCAGTACAGAAGTGGCGGGTGGAACAGTTACCCCGGCAACCTGCTTAATGAATAGACCGGCACAAGTTCCTCCACTTTAACCGTCTCGAGTGAAGTGAACCCCCCGGAAAATCCAAGTGAGTCTAGCCGACGTTTGCTCCAGGTACAGTGGGATCTTCCCTCCACGTCACCTCGGTAGAATCCTAAAGATAATGGTCACTAAGGTTACCAACCGCAACAAATGCACCTGGGGGAACAGTCTACACTCCGACAGCACGCAAGGGCAGAGTATCAAGCTCAATCCCCTTGCCGGTTCCTTGACAATAATCCAAGGTTTACCGACAAGTGACCCCTGGCTCCTTGACAATGGTTAATCCGAGGTTTACCGTTTGTAATACGTGCATGTCTGGCGTCGTTCCCAACGAGGGGGGATTGATCCCCTCACTGGTTCGGACACGAGCTCGTGCTTCTCCTTTAAGAGGAGCTTTCCCAGAGTACAAATGAGACAATTGGATTTATTCTATCACAAGATAAGCTACTTGTTTGGTTTTGTTGTCGTGGAGAGTTAATTACTCACCTACTCCAAGACACTAGCCTGATCTAAATTGGTGTTTCAGAGCCCTAGTAAATAAAAGTTACTACGTTGTTTTACTTTAAGCGTTAATTTTATGGTTTTTCTTAAAGACAAAAGGTAGCGGAAGTGAAACCAATGGTGTGTAGACTTGACTCAAACCACTACAAAGATGCACCTAAGATGATTTACGCTATTGTCTTTTTTTCAATGAAATTCTTAACTAAGAGAGTTGAGAGATGCAAATTTTATAGAAAACAACTTTCTTAGTAAAGACAATCAAAGAAACAATTCTCTTTATCTTTTCAAGCATACAAACATGACCACTCTTTACGTGCACGAAAAACTCTTTTTCTTTCAAAACTCTTCAAAGCTACTTGAAACAAAACTTTTCAAAGGAGATGTTTTTGTATTTTCTCTTTTTTAATAAAGCATATAAATCTATCTTAACGAAAATCAATCTTAAAAGCTATAAAATTTATGAAAACTTCACTCACAAGAAAATCAAAAAGAAATTTATTCTAAGCAAACCTAATGAGGCAAAAGCCTACAAAGATGATTCTAGGTTGTTTTACTTGACCAAAATCAAATCAAGGACCAGCTAATGCAGAATCAAAAGACTAGTCAAAACAAAACTCAAATCTTTTTGTTCTTTTTGTAAAATGGAATTCAAGACTTAATCAACAAGCACTTCGAAATTTGCCCAAGAGACCAATCAAAGGTAAGTTGCTCTCACAGGTAGACTTTATGATAGGTCTGACTTCTAAGAATGCTGACAAAACCAAAGAGATCTAAGGCTTGACAACTTCTACCGCCAATGTCACTACAAGACCTACTCAAAAATCAAACCCTAGGGCTTAAACTTCTATGAAATCCACTAAAACACTCAATGCTATCGAAACAAGTTTAGGTGAAGATCTTTGACAAGAGACTAATGAATCTGGGCAGTAAAAACTAAGAAAAAGCAAAATCTAAGAGAAAAATGCAAAAAATGGAATTTTCTCAAATTTTAGCAGGGGACGCAGGCAACCCGTTAAGACAGGTGCAGGCCCGCTCTGTGCACACAGCGACAGTGCGTCCAGGGACGCACTGTGCAATACTCAGAGGGTGCGTCCTACTGGAAAATTCAAGAAAAACTAAAATGAATCTAACCCTAAGCTAACCCACCCAAAAACAAAGTCACAGAGCCAAAAACCAGAAAAATAAACCAATTTTCTCAGAGCAGAGTTCATACAAAGGAAAAGACTCTCACATCAATGGAGTCCCCAGTGGAGTCGCCAATTTGTCAGGCGGAAAGAGTCGATTGTGCGGACACAACCAACCTCCTTAGGAGCCTAAGACTCTCTAGTGACAAACAAGACAAACAAGAGCAATCCTTCTCTAAACATGCATTTACTATATGGGAAATCAAGTGCTTAGATCCTACCTGTAATCCAACGCTGTTGTAGCAGTCCAGCTCCGCTGATCCGGATGAGCTCCTCCTTCACTTTGAAACCTGCATCCACTAACAATCAAACGATTAAATAACACTTGATAATCTCATAGAATAAAACATATTTAACACATAGACCAAGGAGTACATGAAACAACTCATAAATAACAAGTTATTGAGAAGAATGGACTCATTTGTATTAATAGGTAACAAAAGGAACAAATACAACCTGAGCCTTGGTGTTGTGCAAGTCCCTCCCAGGGTCCATCAAGAGTTCTCCTTTACTTTGACAAAGCTCACCCACTTCCAAATAGAACAAGCAAAGATGGCAATCTCTCCTCACAAGCTTCTAAATGGGAGTCCTAATTCCAACAGCATTTACCCATAGAAATGTATAGCTTCTAACCTCTCCTCCTTCTGGCCCAATGCTTGTATTTATAGTGCTCAAGAGGAGGTTAATCAGGTCCACCATCAATGGGATAATCCCCTCTTTGGATGGGATAGCTCCCTTATTGATGGGATAAGTTCCTCTTTGGTAGGGGTGCATGAACCATCTGGAGGCGCTCAATACACGTCGAATAACCTTCTAGAATGCTCTAGAAATGACCACAAGTAACTTTTTAAAGATGAAACTTGCGCATTTTGACCTTTACAGGGGGACACACCTGCCCCTTTACATACAGAGCGTCCAAAGATGCAGCTTTTGTGAACATTGGGTGCGTACCCGCAGGTAAGGTTGAGAGAACCTGCGTACCCAGAGATAAATACATTTGTAAAGACTTTCTCTCTTTTTTGGAGTTTGACATGGAGAGCAGAGGCATAAGACTTGCCTAAGAGGGTAGCATGACTGTTGATAGAGCCATACTAACTGTAAATAGTCATGGTGACATTTTTTAGTGTAACAACTACCTCAGGGAGGGTCTCCTTCAACGGAGCGAATTGATTGTCATCCGGAAGCCTCCATGCCATCAAAAAAATTAGCAATAGTGTCCAAGCATAGTGGAACGACTGGCTCTTCTCTTGCACCTCACGATAGTTGGCCAAGAATTCCTTATAGAGGTATTAGGCCCATTTATACTCGACCAGAGGTATTAGGCCCAGTTATACTCGACCCTGTTTGCACACTGCGCGGCTAGTGATATGGCTGACGCGGGCACTTCGTCTACACGACACTTCCTCATTATCTTTCCTGTGAGGATCTATGTGGAAAACTGTATCACCTTATCTGTTATGGAGAGGAGCGAATATCCACGCTTTCCCTTTACCACCTCGTACTCAGTCTTTATGCAGTATGCAAGCTATTTTTCTAGGGATTTGCTAACAAACTCCTTTGTCGAGTCCACTCCTTTATATGGCAGCTTAGTAATTCGGTGGATTAACATATTTGTGATGGGGATATGCACACACATAAACACCCATCATGCACTAAGGTCAGAAACTGGAAGACACATTGCATATTGATATTGGATCGGTTAAAATGAGGGACGAATAACATGTGTAAGAGCCTCACTAGGTGAACTTTGCAAACCCATTTCATTGGTTCCAACTTTGTGACCCCTGTGTCTTCATAGTATATGCGAGTCATATACTGATCTATCGCTAAATGTGGAAATTTATCTTGGTTAGCGAGGTCCAAATCTTCCATCTTGAGCGCTGGATATGTGCTAAGAGCATACCCTCAAAGTGAACTTCAGCTGGGAGCAGTGGCATAGAAATTGAATATTTGCTGGAATTGGGGTCTTTGGTCACCTTCTTCTACCCTCTTCGCAAAGGCACATATGAAGGAAGCATAGTGATTGGTTTTGCATCCTTGACATGTAACTCCTCAATTCCCTGTCGAAGTTCCTCTTCATTTAGGTCTAGGGGCACAAATGGTTGCTTCTTCTTATCCATTTTCCCTTCTGTCGCACCTCTTGCGGATGTTTTCGGGGCGAGTGGCACACTGGATCGACGACTGACTTCTTTTGATTTTACTTAGGGTATATTGTTAGGCCTAAGCGACCTTGGTGCCATAGGTATTACTGGTGTAAATTTGATGCCCGCAGTTTCCGAAGCTGGGGCGTCAGATACCGTGACCTTGGATCTCATATGCTCAGATCTCTTGTCCATAGAAACTTGGTACAATGTATTAGAATACTGAAATAGCTCGAGATGATTGAACAAACTCTTCACTCTTCTTGATGCATGCAAGAAATTCTTAAGAAAAAAAGTTTTCCTTTGTAGACCAACAAGACATATTTATAGTGATTTTTGGATTCAAATCTGACTGTTCCCTCCATAATTTGGTCATAAAAGCACCTTTGGAGGCATATTTTCAGATATTTTTTCCTTCAATGACTATTTTTTGCATTGGGTTGCGTGACACCGTCCTCCATCTCGCAACGTTCAAAGCACAACTTCAATTGGTGCACCCTCATCAATTTTTGTGTAGCCTACTTTCTTCCTTGTCCTCCAAATTGGGCAATGTAGTTTATAGTTCCGTGCTCCCTTGCAACTATGTAGAGCACTAAGACTATCCTGCTGTCATATAGTCATTGTGCAGGATCCTCTGTAAATAGCTTTAGCCTACTTCCATTCACTCTTCTCGGGAATGGATTTGCATTTAGCTTCATGAGCTAAACTGCATCACCGTCTGTAATTTCCTTGACAGTATATGGTCCTAACCAATGCATATGGAATTTACCCAGAAATTTTGTGAACTTACTATCATATAACAACACAAGATCATTTACCTTAAATGTTTGAAGCTTGATATGTTGATCATGCCATGCTTTTTCACGTTCCTTCTGTACTTGTTGGTGGAATCCTACCAAAAATTTGTCTTCCTCTAACTCCATTAATTGCGTGACCTGTTCCTCCAAAGCCTCGCGATCCGCCATATCTGTCAAAGTTGCTATGCGCAAGCTAGGTACAATGTACTCCATGGGAATCACTGCTTTGACCCCATAAACCAATCTAAACGGTGTTTGTTTTGTCAGCTTCTTACAAGTTTTCCTATAGGCCCATAATATTTAGGTACGCGCACATCCCAGTCATTTTGTTGCATGTTACATACCTTTATCAATGCATTCTCCAAGACTTAGTTAAAAGCTTCAACAAGCCCATTTGCCTGCGGGTTATATGGTGTACTCTTTTGATGGTAGACCTGGAATTCATCTATCAATGCGCTAATTGTTTCATTTAGAAAGTGTGTTCCCCTATCACTCATAAAAAATTTCAGGCATCCAAACCTTGTTAAGATGTGTTCAAACAAGAATTTTATTGTCATTTCCATTGTACAATCCTTAACTGACTGTGCTTCCACCCATCAGGTCAAATAATCCATCGTAGTGATAATGTAACACACGCTCGTTTTATTTCTAGGTGGCTGAATTTGCCCAATAAAGTCAATCTCCCATTTCTCAAATGCCTATAAAGAGACCTAAGGATGTAGTGGTAGTTCGTCCCTTCGCAATGGTCTAACAGTCCTTTGACATGCATCACACGCCTTACAGTATGCTTTGGAGTCCTTGTGCAATGTTGGCCACCATAATCCTGCGTGCAAAATCTTCAGCGCAGTTGCTTTCTCGGCATAATGGCCTCCCACAACTCTGCCATGAGCTTCAACGAGGATACTATCACGCACAAAATCCAACACATATCTTCGCAATATTTCATCTGCCCCCATTTTGTACAAATGCCCTGCATTGACTAAAAAATCGGTTGCACGAACTGCTAATTATTTCTTCAATTGATTTGTGTATCCTTCAGGCACCATGCCTGTAGTTAAGAAGTGAATAATGTCAGAAAAATGGTCATCAACTACATGTATCACAAAGATTTGCGCATTGGGAAATTCTTCCTCCAATTTAATGGGTTCTTTGCCTGTTTCAATTCTCAACAAATTTTTAGGTCCAACATTCAACTTCCCCTGATTCACAATTACTTCAAAATCATACTCCCGAAATAATAACAACCACCTAAAAATATTCCCCCCAACATAGGCTTTTTGACCAGGTATTTTAAGGCAGAATGATCTGTATACATCTTGAAATTTCCTCCTAACAGATAATGCCTGAATTTTTGCAGCACGTAGACCATGGCCAACCCTCGCGCTTTGTTGTTGAATAATTTTTCTCGGCCTTTGATAACTTCCTACTTGTGAAGGTTATAGGATGGTCTAGTTCTCCTTCGCCTACTTGTGTTAGTACTGCACCTAACGCAATGCAAGAAGCATCCAAATGTACATGAAACTCCTTTTTCCATTTGGAAAATACTAGGATTGGTACAGTCACCATCTTTTCCTTTAACACTGTAGGTTTTAACCCCGTACAAAAATTAGCTTCATACGAATTCTAAAACACAGAAAATAAACAATATCGAGAGCATAACACATAAAACACATATACACAGAGATTTTCCCCTAGATCCCAAAATCGGGACTACCAGCTTGATTTTTCATTATGTTCCTTTCAATGTTATAATACATATTTATACATGCCAAAGCATCCAATACCATGGACCGAAAACCATCATGTCCAAAAGCATGTGTGAAAATCATGCACAAAACCATAGGTGGGTCTGCCCAACCTAACATAGGTTCCAAAACCAAAATTTTCTGGGGCGTTGCCTTGAACCCCATAGTGGGGTTACCTGCACCCCTCAAACCCCATGTGACTACCCCTGCTACGCAATCGGCACAACGAAGGGGGGGATCCACCCCCCTTCTAACCCCTTGGTTAACTACGTGGGTTAGTCGTGGAAAGAATATAACACAACCCAACATTCTCCCACTTGTTGTTTTCTTTCCACAGGGGGCAACAAGAGAGCTTAGTCATTTATCCAACCCTGCAATGCCCATTATTTCTCTACACCAAGGGAACTTCTTAGAGCTCACATATTTTGTCAATGCACCTTCAATATTCTTCAAATTGTCCACCATTACCAGCAACACCTTTTTGTCTTCTATCATATCCATCACAAAGTGATACTGAACATCAATGTTCTTTGTCTTTGAATGATATGCTGAGTTCTTTGTCAAGAAAATTTCACTTTGGCTATCACAGTCTATCCTTATAGCTCCCTGAACTAACCCCATACTTGAACACAATATCTGCAACCAAACTGCTTCCTTGCTTGCATGAGTAGCTGCCATGTATTCTGCCTCTGTAGTTGATAGTGCTACTATAGATTATTTCTTACTCATCCAATTGACTGCACCTCCAAATAGGTTAAACACATACCCACTTATAGATATTCTCTGATCTAGATCTCTAGCCCAGTCCGCATCAACAAAGCCACGTATATCCAAAACTTTGTCTAATCCTGGTCTTCCTTGGTAGCACAAACCATAATCACTAGTGCAATGCAAATACCTGAAAACCCGCTTCACTGTTGTCCAATTCTCCTTACCTAGTTTTGACATAATCCTGCTCAATACTCCCACTGCATGTGCAATGTCTGGTCTAGAACAGGCCATCGCATACATTAGGATATCGAATGCACTTGCATATGGAGCATGAGACATATCCTCTTCCTCTTCTTGTGTCTTGGGACACTATTAAGCAAATAACTTTACACCTATAGGAATAGGAACCTGCACTAATTTACTATCTTGCATATTAAACCTCTGCAATATTATCTTGACATACTTCCTCTGGTTTAACCAGAGCTTCCTCTTTGCCCAATCTCTTTTAATTTCCATGCCCAAAACATAGTTTGCAACACCAAGATCTTTCATGTCGAATTTGGAGGACAATTGGGTCTTCAAATCCTAGATAATTTCTTTATCATTTCCAACCAGCAACATATCATCCACATACAAGACCAAATAAATAACATGGTCACCAATTAATTTAAAATACACACAGTGATCTGCTTTGCTTCTGGTGAAGCCAAGTCCCCGTATAAATGTATCAAATTTTTGATACCACATCCTTGGCGATTGTTTTAACCCATACAAAGACTTCTTTAATTTGCATACCATTTCTTTCTTACCCTTCACCGCAAAGCCTTTAGGTTGCTTCATGTAGATTTTCTCTTCTAGATCCCTGTGAAGAAATGTTGTCTTCACATCCATCTGTTCTACCTCAATATCAAAAGTAGTAGCAACATATAAAAGTAATCTAATAGAAGTTACCTTGGCAATAGGAGAAAAAATATCACCAAAATCAATTCCCGGCACCTGGGAATAACCTTTTGCTACCAACTGAGCTTTGTATTTCTCCACCTTTCCTTCTGCATTTGTCTTCTTCTTGAACACCCATTTGCTTCTAATGGGTTTCCTTCTAGTCGGCAACTCCACCAGATCCCAAGCCTCATTTTTGTGTAAAGATACCATTTCATCAACCATGGCCTCTTTCCAGAGTTTTCCATCCTCTGAATCTACGACTTCCTTCACAGTTCTGGGATCATCATTAGTAATAGATAAAGCAAAATTTTAATAGAAAGTAGATGGACTATACCTTTCTAGATGCCTTATTTCTCGAAATGATCTTCTCACACCCGAAGTTTGTGGCTCTTCATCTTCTGATTCCTCCTCTGCTGTAGAGTTTGATTCTTCCTCCTTTAGCTCAAACCCTATCTACTTAGGTTCCTTTGGTTGGACTTCATGTTTAATAACATTTTTCACCTCTCTGAACAACACATCTTGGCTGTACACAACCTTCCTTGTTACTGGGTTCCAAAACTTATAACCCTTTAAACCATCCTTATACCCAATTAAGATGCACTTTTCAGATTTATTATCCAACTTGGTTTGTTTCTCCTTTGGAACATGTACATATGCATCACATCCAAATACCCTCAGATGTGAAAGAGAGGGTTTCTTACCAGTACATATCTCTTGTGGAGTTTTATCCTCCAGCACTAATGAAGGTGATCTGTTGACCAGGTAACATGCTGTCTCCACCGCCTTTGCCCAGAATACCTATCCTAACCCGACACCATTGAACATGCTTCTTACCCTTTCCATCAACGTCTTGTTCATTCTTTCAACAACTCCATTTTGCTGAGGTGTATATGGAGTAGTCTTATGCTGTTATATACCACACTTCTTACATAATTCTTCAAATTCCTTATTACAAAACTCTCCACTGTTATCTGTCCTCAACACCTTTATCTTCTTATCTGACTGGTTTTCCACCAGAGCCTTGAATTCTTTAAACCTGTAAAGACTTCAGGTTTATTATTAAGGAAATATATCCATGTATTCTTTGAGAAGTCATATATAAATGATACATAGTACACAAACTTACCCAATGATGGAACCTTCACAGGTCCAAACGCATCACTGTGCACAAGCTCTAATATATGTTTCACCCTCTTACCACCAGAGGGTAAACTCACCCGATTCTGCTTCCCATATACACAATTTTCACAGAAATCAAAATCCGAAGAGCTATTACTCATACCTTCTACCATACCTTTACCATTAAGTATTCGAAGGCCCTTCTCTCCAATATGTCCAAGCCTTTGATGCCACAACATGGTCTTCTCTCCAGAGACCACTAGATTTTCTGCTCCACTTTCAAGAACCACAGAACTATTACACCCATCAACATGCATGCTACCTTGCAGCTTGTACAGAGTTCCCATCCGAACTCCCCACATCAATACCAGTGCTCCCCAAACCATCTTGTAGGTATCCTTCTCAAACACTGTTTTTACACCTGCATCATCCAACTTGCTTATAGAAATCAGATTTCTGGCAAATGCAGGAATATGCAAAACACCTAGAAGTTTTCTAACCCTTCCACCTTGCAACTCAACTTTAATTTTCTGCGACCAACGATTCTAGCCTTCCTATCTTCCCCTAAGAAGATATCACCACCATCGTATTTCTCATACTCGCAGAACCACTCTCTATGGGGAGTGAAGTGAAAGGATACACCTGAGTCAATCAACCATGCCTCATGATCTACATGTGTACTTGAAGAAGCCAAGTACACATCCCCACCTTCATCTAAGGTGGTTTTCGCCTCTGCAAAAGGAGCATAATTAGATCCATTTCCTTTATTAGGAGATTTAGATTTACAATCCCTTTTATAGAGCCCTTCCTTTCTGCATTTCCGGCACACCACCTTTATAGGTTTTCCTAGAGATTTAGATCTCCCACTCGATGAATTATTTTTGTTTATGTTCTGGGACCGTCTGTGTACAGACAAGGAATCACCATTCTATCTCTCCATATTTTTCTGTCTCATCTCCTCCGTTAGCAAGGATGAGACTATTTCATCAAACTGCAAGGCAGTTGCATTTCTAAATATTGTAATAACCCGACTATCCCATGAATCTGGTAGAGAACATAACAAACTGATGCACTTATATTCATATGAAATTTTAATATCAATAGATGCTAACTGACTTACCACGGTATTAAATGCGTTCAAATGCTCTGTCACCGAGTCTCCATCTTTCATCCTCATGTTATATAGCTTTTACCGTAGGAACACTTATTCACCAGAGACTTAGATTAGTACAAAGTCCCTAACTTGTTCCACAAAGCCTTCACTGTAGCTTCCCCTATACATTCAACAATACTGAATCTAAGACACACAATCGTATTGTGCTCTTTGCCTTTTGATCCAACTTCTTCCATTCTTCGTCGGACACTCCCGTTGGTTTAGTACTTGAATCCACCATGATCCACTGATCTTTATCCACCAATAGATCCTCCATCTTGAGTTTCCACAACTCAAAAATCTGACCATTAAATTTCTCGATCTCTATCTTTCCACTGCTCGCCATCTTCTTTTACCACTAGAATCGATCTTGCAGATCTCCCACTGAATAGGGTCTACCACAGGCCTGAGCGAAACCTCTCAGCAACAACAGTGTCCCCTTGAAGCCAAAACAACTCTGATACCAAATGTAGGTTTTAACCCCATACAGAAATTAGTTGCATACGAATTCTAAAACATAGAAAATAAACAATAGCGAGAGCATAACACATAAAACACATATACATAGAGATTTTCCCCTGGATCCCAAAATTGGGACTACCAGATTGACTTTTCATTATGTTCCTTTCAATATTATAATACATATTTATACATGCCGAAGCATCCAATACCATGGACTGAAAACCATCACGTCCAAAAACATGTGCAAAAATCATGCACAAAACCATAGTTGGGTTCGCCCAACCTAACATAGGTTCCAAAACCAAAATTTTCTTGGGCACTTCCCCAGACCCCATAGAGTAGGGTTACCTACACCCCTCAAACCCCCTATGACTACCCCCGCTACGCAATCAGCACAGTGAAGAGGGGGCTCTACCCCCCTTCTAATCCCCCGGTTAACTATGTGGGTTAGTCGTGGAAATAATATAACACGACCCAACAAACACATATAATCTGCACTGACATTCCTCATCCCAAGATAATGTTGCATCCTTATTTAGCATTTTTTCCATGGGCATGGTAATTTGAGCGTAAGCTTTAATGAATTTTCTATAGTATCCTGTATGTCCTAGCGTCGCACACAGATGCTTGACGTTCCTATGGTCCTCCAAGTTCACAATCACAACAATCTTTGTAGGGTCCACCATAAAGCCTTGTTTACACACGACATGACCCAACAAGATCCCAAAAGGAACACATAATATACATTTTTTCAAATTCAACGCTATCTGGTACAGTCAACATGTATCCAACATATGCTGCAGACTTGCGACATGGCGCTTCACCAAGACAAACACAATCTAGTCATCGAAGTATACTTCTAGAAACTTATGGATGAATTCTTTGAACGCTGTTATGACTACGTACGAAAATGTTGCAGGCACGTTATTCAATCCAAATGACATAAAAATGTATTGAAAGCACCCCATTTAGTCATGAAGGTGGTTTTTCTCATATCCTCTAGGGTAATCTTAATATGATGATAACCAAAAAACCTGTCAGTAAAGGAATAAGCCTCCTGCCCTCCGAAATTTTCTAACACTTCATTTGTAAATGGTGTCGTAAATGGATCGTGAAGACATTTATCATTAAGCTTCTGCAGATCTACGTAGATCATTATTTTTCCCTTTTGTTTCTTCTCTTGGACTACCATCAGGCTCACCCAATCAGATTCTTCAAGAGGTTCTATAATTCCTGCATCCATCATTTTATCTAGCTCTTAGCGAACCTTTTCCTTATACTTTGGATTAAGGCGATAACGCAGCTTCACATCTGGCTTCAATGTGATCCACATAACACCCAAATCACCAAGTATGCCCTTTAAATCTAAAAATTTAGTGAGGGAAGAGATCCTAATATTCCTAAAGTAATTCAACAACTTTGTCTACTATAGCGTCGTCCCACTAGTCTCCAATCTTCACAATATTTGTTTCTTCTTCAGTGCCAATGTTTACTTGTCTTGTTTGTAAAGATGTGGAGATGTCTGGGTTCTCTACTTGCGGTCCTTATACTTTGTGATGCCATTCTGTTTCTGGGATATTGATATTTCTCGGGTCTTCTTCCTACTCTTCAGCAGTCACATTATAACATTCTAGTGTGTGGCACAACTGGGTACTCTAGTCCAGTGGGTCCATTCCATAGGTTCCTTCAGTGTCCTGAAGATAACCGCTTTAATTTCTTGAAGCGCTTCATCGATGATTGCAAACTCATCCTCGAAACTGAAAGTCAATAAGAACCCTTCCTTCAATACATCCCACTCTGTAGTGCCGAGACGGAGCTCTGTTTCGAGGTACTAGTTCATGGGGATTGTATCCAAGGTATGACAAAATATATGTACCCATTCTGGCTGTGGTTTTGTCCCCCACACCTTAGTCCACTTTGCTAGGTGATCGCGCGGATCATCATTCCCATTATACTTCTCAATCATTCTTGTATTAACATGCCCAAATTATAACTTCATCATTCTCCTGTAATCTCGCCATCCAGCAAAACTATCCTTATGCATACCCCACCATCATGTGGGTGTAGCACACAATGCCAATTCCAATGCTTGAAAATGGTGGTCTTCAGGGACTTCATGCTCAAATTCATCTAGAAACATATCTATGTCAGTCAAACCATCATAATAAGGTAACTTTCTTACCTCCGATGAAATGCAGCATAGTGACTTCATCATCATATTGCATCGCAATGTAGATACTTCATGTAAGCGGTTTTTCCAATGCTCTAATTCTTCATTTGAGTCAGAAGTGCAGGAACTCTCCCAGTCTCACGCGACCTATCCATTTTTCATTGGATTGATCCAATCTTGATCTCGTGCTGTTATCTTGTAGATTTGATCCAGCTCACTGTCACTTTCTACGTAATCATGGGCTGGTTCAGTATAACATGCCCCTTTTGCAGAATCGAGTGGTACTATAACACTTAGAGACTTCCTTTCAAACGACATTGTCCTCTTCTTCAAATTAATGACCCCATTCATATCAATAGCCCAGTTGATTCCTAGGAGCGTAGGGTAGGGATTACTATCATCAACAATTTTGATAACTTCAAAGTATGCTAATGCACTCGCACCTTCAATATCAACCGTTACTCCATATGATCATCCCATGGGGATGGTTTTATGCTCATTTGCCATCCTAACTTGAATTGGATACCACTGCAGCACAGGTCTCCCCATCCTCTCCCATGTATTTTTCAGTAGAAAATTCTCATTAGACCCCAAATCCAAAATGAATTGGTCCATTTCATAATCGCCTATTTGCACTGTTAGTTGCATCTCACGTCTTGTTCGTGCCTTATGCTTACCGATCTTTCTAACCATACGCTTCTTCGAAGGAGTCTTTTCCTGATTGGCACACTTGTCTATTAAGTCCTGCAATCCTTCCATAACCTTTCTGTCACTCAATAACTTCATACAGGTCTCCAAAAATGTAGTGAGTATGGAATGATCAACCTCTTGTGTCGTACTGGTCTCTGGTGTCTTGTCTTGGCTTCCTGAGGTGGAGGCCTCAACGAATCTCTTCTTTGCTTCCATGAATGTTTGCTTACCACAATTAAGGTCAAAGGTAGCTTATTTCTCATGGGCTTTGCGGATCCATCCGTCTTCTTCAGGCTACTTACCCTTATCTGTGCTAGTCGCCACACTGCATCTTAGTACAATATTAATGCTCTGATCCTCCTCGGGGGCTCATCCCTCATCATTTCTAAATTCTGTATAGTATGTTGAGGCTGCGTTTTCTTCTCTTGCATTTTAGCTATTAGCATCAGAAATTCTTCTATGGCATGGTCGAATTTTCTATAGTATTGACACAAAGGATGTGTAGGATTCGCGAAATCTCACACAAAGTGCCCCGACTATCCGTAGTTATAGTAGATAATATGACCATGACCTCTACCAGGTCCTCACCTCAGCCTTGAAAACCACTGCGCACTCCTCCTACGCCTTGATCTGGAGGTCGATTTTTTGCCTACATGTGATAAGTAGGGGTTCTTTCCATCATCAGCTCATAGCTTCGACCGTGGCACTCATCATGGCCCCACAGATTTACAGATATTACATAACAACTACTCAGGTGTCTGAACAAACTTCTAAAGTAAGTGGCAGTTATCCGTCACATGTGGCCCAATGACTTTACAAATGGTGCACCATAGCTCAAATCCTATGCTTGGCCTGATTAGTGCTTCTAGCTTTAGGGGAGGTAGCCCTCCCCCTATAATATAGTTCACGTATACTGGACAATGAACTTTATTATGCCTGTGGCCCTTGCACTTCAAGCACCAAACCTCTGCTTGCACTTCTGGCTTAGTTTCCTTTTCTTTCTTCGAACTCGGTAATTCTAGGTGTAGGGTCACTAACTTTGAGTGGATCTATTGTACCCCTAGGTTCATATCCTAAATAGGTGATGCGTGTAGCCTCATTGTGATCTCTCGGGCTTCTGACTACGTTGCTATCTTCTATTATGACAACGAAATTATTAAATGTGGCAAAAGCGATGCGATAAACAAGTCACGATGCTGGCTATATGATATTTTCATGTTAGCCTATCTGATATGGCACTTCAACCTCTAATAAAAGTCCCAAGGTGTCTCCTTGACTCTCATTAGGATCTCCTTAAATTCAATAACTGACTGTCCCTTAGATTTAGGCTTACTAAATTGTTTGTTCAAAGTTGTTTGAGTCTCTGCTAGCGATGCATGAGGATTGTCAACACAATACTTAATGTACCAGGTTAGCGTGTAATCCTGCAAGGCGTAACCAAGTGTGCCTTATTTATATTATCATCAGTGATTTTCTACATTGTCCATACAACGTTCACAACAAACTAGAACTACTCTGTATTTTCACTTCCTATGCCTTTGAATATTAACATTGTGTTTTCCATGTTGAATGGTGGACGTGGAGGTGGAGGCGTGGGTGAAGGTGTATGCAATGGAGGCAGAGGCGGAGGTGGAGTGGATGGATGATGTATTCTAGGAATACCCTGTGCTATTAGCTGAATAGCACTTCGCGACATAGTCTGCACCGCCCCTTTGTCGTCACTTGAAGGAGGTCCAATCAATGGGCTATATTCTGGTCCTGATTCTTCACGATTTCTAAAGAATATTCCACTTTGTGTAGCTCCGAACATCAAGGTAATGGAATTATCCACTTTTCACACAACAACATCTTAATCCAAGTATTTAATGACCTGGTGTACTTACCTCGCGGTCCTTTGAATAATTTTCATTTCACTTCACTATAGCTAACTGATGTGTCTACTGCAAATTCAGTAACAAATCCTCCCAGAATTCGATCAAGCCAGTGATCGACAACCCACGTGATCTTGTTATCAAATGTCTCTAGTCTTCGCACCAATTCTGGCGTCCACACTATAAGACTATCGAGCTTGCACCTTCCTTGACTGTCTACCAATTTAGTTAACCACTCATATAATTCAATTGGAAAAGTGCTAAAGAAAGTTTCATGTACCTCTGTATACAAATACCTATTCAGCCAATACTCTTTCAACAAGCACGGATTCCTATTTTCTTAAGCTCTAAGTTCATGAATCTTCTGATCTAACCACTTTTCAATCTCTTTCTTAGTCGAATTCCAATGATGTGACATCACACATCTCTTTAAGTAGATCTCGGTCCCGGTGACATAACCATTTTTTGGCTTAGGGGGTCTTGACCCAGGTTCAGAGTTAGTTGCGCCAACCAACAAAACCCTATACTACTGGCCCTTTTGGAAATAACCTACATAGCGCAGGTTGCAGTATCACTTGAAGCAATATTGGGGGATGCAAGAACTAAGTTTCTGCATCCAGAGACTAATGTGATGTCTTTTAGTGCCTTAGATCTGCTTCTGCACAAATCGATAATCTTCTAGGGCTCTTTTAATGTAAATAGGTTAACCGACTTCTTGACCTTCGCGAAGGTCTGTGATCAACAATTGCGGACCTAAAACAATCAATTTATCTACTTTCACACATCAACAAGCAACCCTAGGTTGGATTTCACATAGATCTACTTAATTCGTCAAAAAACATAAAGAAAATAGTTTCTAGCTTTGTAGAACTAGACAATTATTCATAACAAGCATTAATAAGGAAGATCCAATACATTCATGCAATATTCAGTCATTATTTCATAAACATATCATTTAATCAGCGAAATACAACATAAACAGATTTCATGGAAATAAACAATAATTATTCAACCAACCTTCTTTATTGATCTTCAGTTCATCGATTACAGACTCTTATTACCATTTGCACACAACTTTAGGGGTTCGTGCACTCAACTGCAGACTCTACCTAGGCCCCCTATGCACTCAGCTGCAGGAGCCTCCCTTTCTCTACCTAAGCACAGGAAGCAAAGCCTTCCTGCCTTAGCTCTTGCTCAAGATAACAAAGCTCTTCAACGTACCCCAATCTCTATCCCCAAGTTATCTCTAAGACTCGATAAGACTGAATTATTTATAACTTTCCTAATAAAATACCATGGCCCTCGGCTCATGGGTGAGTCTTCAAAACCGACCAAAACAAGGGGCTAAGACCCCTTTGATTCCTATCTATCTACATGCTACGCATCCACAGTTCACGAAGACTTTACATCTTTTACAAAATTGACTAGTTTATTCAACTCTAGCACTGGGGACCCCATCCAAACACACACAAGCCCCCAAGTGACCTCCAAGGTGGGTGAAAAATATTTCAAAATACATGATGAACCCCATAGTGATGATAAGAAAGGGATTTATGATTCTTCGTGTAGCCTCCAAAGCTCTTCAAACGCTAGATTTTTTCCATTGGAATACTAGCACACCTTCAAATCTTTTCCAAGTGAACATTGTAATTGAAGCAACATAACCTTCCAAAATCAATTAGTTGATAACTTGATAAGCTCTATGATCACACCAACAATCCCCTTAAATGTCATGTTTTAAAAAATCAGCCCCCTTCTAGATATATTTCCATACCTACAGGCCGGCTTGACAGACACTTCACACATGGATGTAATAAATAGTAATTACAACAAATTGAGTTGGCTCACTTACATTTAAATTTGACATTGCAAGTCAAGCCCTAGATATACTTTGAAAATTGTTACCATCCAAAGGTCAAACCTTTATAACCCACTTCAATGATCAAATGTATATATATCTCCTTTGTCTCACTCATTTAATTTACTTCTTTCTAAGGTATAATTTAGAGCCCTTATAGGTTAAGGTTGTTTGACCATAAGGACATTCCTCTTCTCACACAATAGGTCTCAATTTGTACCTTTCTCTAGGATTGATGTGAGCACAGATCACTAGTCTCACACTATAACATAATTTGTATGATCCTCTATTCCTTCTTAGATTGCAATCTTCTATTATAAAAGAGAGAAGTATACAACCTTCGAATCCATACATATCTTTATTGTCTTTTGTAATGAATGGGATCAAGCTTGTCTCTTCTTGTTTTCATTATTTTGTCATGAATGTGACCTAATTCTAGCCTAGTCATCCATTGTGATCAATTTTGCACCTTGTCCACTTAATCCAGACTACAATTTACATAATAAAAAGGTAGAAACTTTCATTCCTGGTCTAAAAATGAAAATGAAGAAGCTACCACACCCATTACAGTAGATTATGGTGCCAACAAAAATGGAGTAATCATCTTACAACTTCTAAATTCCATTTTTCTCATAACGATTATATATTAAGGTGTAGTGTAATGTTTTCAGGACCAACAAGGTGCTACTTCATTAATGGCACTGGATGAGGCTGGTCCTCTCACTTATCTTGCAAAGCCAAGAAACTCCTCTCAATGCTTCAACAACCTAGCTAAGCCTGCAACAATCCTTCCTTTCGCTTGTCCTTATATTGTTTGACATCCTTTTAGGTAAATTCATTGTTGAAGTTCCTCAGTTCGATTCATTTAATGGAGTTGAGATCTCCTTTGGTTATGAGCCAAATTTATCCCCTCCAAGGGAATTTGAGTTATCATTCATTCTGTTGCAATATTCAAATTATGATTCAAATTTGAAATTTCACTTTGAACATTATAGAGAAGTTGGTTGAATAAATTGTCATATAAAAATGCTACTTTCTACAACATGAATAGCATGAACATGGTGAACAATGTGAAGTCCATTGTGTAGATTCACATGTACATGTTGAAATTGAAACTAGCTTTGCAGTAATAAAAAATGTGTGGAGAGTGTAGCAAGATTGAAACACCTCAAGTTCACTTTCTTGACAGGGATGCTATATTGGGGATGTGGGTCACATCCAAGGTGTGTCCTGTACTAGATTTGTTAGGGGATGCAGTGTGGTACCTCTGTGTCTGTAATCCCTGTGTACTTGACATGTGGACATACCCTGCAGGATGAGGGATGTCCACACATCCCCTATGTGTGGGTCATGCCCAAGGAAAGAAAAACAAAAAAACAAACCCTAATAACATCACCTTCCATCTACACTATTTAGTAACCACTCTCTAGTCCAATTGACCTATTACTTTCTTATTTCTCGACATTAAAAAAAATATCTTATTATTTTATCCTTATCGGGAATGTCTTTGGAATCTAAAGGAAATGTCTTCGAGGTGAAGTAAATCCAAACCTCGATGGATGAAATCCATGTTGTTCTTCCTTGTACTTGTGCTCCACATATTTTATGGCTATTAATTATACACATCGTTGGTCTCTCATGAGTTTTAGTAGATCCTCTGAGTTTGTAACAAGCACCCAATGGGATTCTTCACTGTTTCCCCAATACCAATTGGTGTGCATTTTATCCACCTTAGCATGGTTTTTTTTCATGGTAATGACTCTTTACCTATCCCAGATAGGTGACCTTGCTTCCTAAAACCATTTTTGAAGGGTATCACATTAGTTTCCTCCCTCTTCTAGTGAGGAAATATTTTATTCAGTGGTTCTGCATAGTAATAAATTGTTACAGTAAGGCCTACAGCCTGCCATGTTACAAATCCTTTTCCTATATGAGTATGATTTGATCATGGCCTGAAGTCCTAAATAGCCTAACAACTACCTTACCAACACTTCAGATAAAAGCTTGAATTCCTGCAGTATTGCCTATGTTGTTTCTCTAAGAACTGTTGGCAAGAGGTTGTGATTTGGTGCATTTCAAATTGTATTTGGAAGCTTGGGCATTCTAGGTTGTATATGGTGGAGTTTACTTTCTATGGTATCCAATGGAGGAACTACTTACCTAATCTAATCAACGGTAAGATGGAAGACTGTGTTATTGCCAAATGTTTCTTTTCTCATTGGTTCCATAGAACTTAATTCTATTTCCACTCCCTTCATGTGCTATAATTGGTGAATTTGTCAACTGTGGCTCAATGATGTTCTTTGTGCCCTAATATATTTGTTAACTGGAAATTCACTTTGATGGAGTCTGTGTAGAGTAGAAATTTATCTCAAGAGTCATTTGGAAGTACTCTAGAATTTAAAGAGAATGAGGTTGCATGATATGAATATTTAGTGCCAAATCCAATCAGGTCAATGCTATTTGGATACTCAATATGAAGCTATAAACCTTAATACAATTTAAAATAGAATTATCAAACTATGACTTTGGATTACTTGCAAAGACTAAAAGTTGTGTTTAAACATAAAAAGGAAAGTGTCTACAGAGTGGAAATTTCACGATTTCAAGAAAAGGGACTTTCCAAGTTAACTGACAAGAAGCTTGAATGTTGTTCTGCACACTTAATCTCACCTGCTTGACATGGTCAAATCCTCTGAGCTGCCACTATAACGCCCAATTTTTACAAGTGAAACCTGCAATCATGCACTTGGGTTAGACAAGATTTGAACTAAGGCGACTGGCATTAACATTATGATTCTTGACCACTTGGTCTATCCCTGAGAAGATTTTTTATATCATATATTATAATTATATAATGATATACTTTTATATGTTGCATCATCCTTGATTATATCTGGTGAAAATGATAAGTATTTTTTCAATTCAACCAGTGTATTTGTCTGTAGTTTCAAAGTTGCACAATGTTTGTTCATTGGGTTAGAAATAACTTTTCAAAGTTTCATGTTTTGTTTTTTTTCAATAATCTTACAAGATTTTCTACAGAGACAATAATTTGACACTGGCCTTATATTTTCATTGTCTATTTTGTTTTGATAGGAATTGATTGCAAATGAAGGTGAAGGGGAGGCACCTCTTGAGGGATCAATTCCATATATGACATCTTTAACTGAGTGAGCAGATTTTTAAAGTTCCACTCTTATAGCAATATGAAGAAAGATTGTAGACTAAAGCTGAATTCTCTGCAAAATATTTATTTAAGATGAAAACAAGCATGATTCCTTGATATTATGACTGCAGCTAGGTTGGAAAATGTTAACGTTAAATAATAATCATAATAATAATCATCTAATTTATAGTAACAACATTGACATGTGAGAGCCCTTTGTTTATAACTACAAATATGCCTATTTTTTTGATAGGTATTACATAATCTTACAAAATATCTACCAAGAGAAGGTTGAGGCATATTTCTTGTCTTTTGAGCGTAGAGTAAAAAGTCTCCTAAAGAATATTGGAAGGGATCCAGATTCCATTCCAAGGGAAAGCATAAAAAGCTTCTAAAGAAATGCAAGAAAAGTAAGAGTATGCTTTCTATTCTGTGGTGGTTCTATAGTTCCTATATGTAGGATTATAACTTTTTTTTATCTTGTTGACTTGGTAATATTCTAAACAATTTTTCTTCTTTATTTGTTTGAGCTGAATCATTTGTTTAATTTTTTATGTCTCAAATACTGATTTATGCGTTAAAATGCAATGAGTGCCAATATGGTGTTTGGGTATATAATGAGGTCACTTTAGTTGCAATAAAACATTGAAATCACAAAATGCCTGTATTACTTACAAAAAAGGTGAAGTGTTGATTTTTCCATGACACTCAAGAATCTGGTTTGAGTCTAATATCATGATCACAAACACACTCAAATGCCACAACAATTCTACTTTTCATAGTGGAATAAAAAATAACAGTGAATCAACTAGTACACAAGACAAGTTTTAACCTAACACCTGTTATATTACAAACTTTAATACACAAATCTTAGGGCTCCCATACTAGGGATTATGGCCCTTACAATCGACCATGATACAAGACAAAAACTAGGGCTTGGTATCAACAACTGTGATAACCAATATGTCCCTGAACAAAGTACACTTGACTTGCTGATGGTGTGCATCCACAGTCTTTTCAGTCCATGTACCTTGAACACATCTCCCATGTACTTTTATTCCTCTTCTATTGATCACACAACTTCTTCTACCTCAAAAGTGTGCATCTTCAGCTCAACAATTTGTCACTATCAACCCTCCTGCTGCTCCAAGAGTGATTGAACTTTGGCTCAAACAAGTTTGTCCACTAGCTTCTCTCCTCTTCCTCCAAGAGTGCCAAATCTTAGGGTCTTAACCATTGTCCACTTCTTTCCTCTCTACTGCTCCAAAGATGACCAGACTTAGGGCTTGAAGCTTCCCTCTTATCTTTGATTTGGCCCACTGTCAACCATAGAACTAGGGCCCAATAACTAGTCCTCTTGACTTCCCTTTTCTCCTCCAAAAGTCAATTTTTAGGGCATAAAATGTACAACACTCTTGTTGTGACAAATCGGCCACTTATCCACAACACTTAGGGCTACCCAAACAACCACTAACAGTCCAATAACTGTACTTAGGCTACTTCAGAACTTTTCAAAATTAGACCTAGAATCCCTAGCAAAACATTAACATGAAAGACATACAACTTACCTCTCTAGGATGCCATCATCTACCCTCAAATGCTCAACCATGTGCACAATATCTTCTAAGATTTTTTTCCATATCTATGTTTTTCTGTAATAGCTACAATGTTTCCCCAACTCGGTCTAAAAATCCTTAAATACCTACGTAAATCATCCTTTAAGAGTGCCAACTCTTAGGGTCTTAACCACTGTCCACTTCTTTCCTCTCTACTACTCCAAAGATGACCAAACATAGGGCTTGGAGCTTCCCTCTTATCTCTCATTAGGCCCACTATCAATCACAGAATTAGGGCCTAATAACCAGTCCTCTTGACTACCCTTCTCTAAAAGTCAATTCTTAGGGAAAACAATGTACAAATCTCTTATTGTGACAAATATGCCACTTGTCCACAACACTTAGGGCTACCAAAACAACCACTAATAGTCCTCTAACTATTGTAATTAGGTTGCTTCAAAACTTTCGAAAACCAGACCTACAAGCCCAAGCAAAACATCAACCTGAAAGACATACAACATACCTCTCTAGGACGTCATCATCTGCCCTCAAATACTCAGCCCTGTGCCCAATATCTTCTAAGTTTTTTGGCCCTATGTAGGGCCTCCTCGAATAGCTACAGTGCTGCCCCAACACGGCCTAACAATCCTCAAACACCTATGCAAATCCTTGTTTAGAAGCCTTATACTCTTGTGCTACAACTCAAGTGTTATATGACAACTATTCTAGGGTTGTGCTGCAATACACATAAGATATTTCAGCCCATTTCACAAAGAAATTACACCTCAACACATGCACAAAATATTCCTCTCCAACTCGGTTAGGCCCAATCCAAACACAAGAAATATGGGCCCATAGCTCTTGAAAACATTTTGGACCAGAACACTGCTTCAAAATGAGTGGGCCCATAACTCTTGAAAACAATGAAACAGAGGAAGGAGGGCCAATGATAGACCATAACAATGCTTCAAAACAAATGAGCCTGCTATTTTTGAAAAAAAATGAAATAGAGGGAGGATTATGGAGGTGATATTAAAGTGTGCATCTACTAAACATACTTCACTTATAGTTGAGTTGTATATTCTATTCAATATGAAGAGATACTTTCTGGAGATTCCATTGGAATTGCATGATTAATCTGCAAGATGCAGCTGAAAAAGAGGAAAAACAAAGACTAATCCCTCAATTGCCACTAACTAGATCTCAAAACTAAGTGTATTTTTCCCTCACACATAATCCAAACATAAAAACCATTTGAGATACAAAATTTAAGTCAAACCAAAATCACATCATAATTATGGAAATGCAAAGTTCTTCTGTTAAAAAAAGGGTCAAACAGGGCCTTTGTAGGCATGTAACCCTAGAAAAATAACAAGATAAATCTTAATGTAAGATCCCATTCTGGGTCTTCTACCAGATTTATATTCTCTAAAATTAAATGTAATAAGAGGCAATAATTTATTTTCTTAAAAGACATTTAAACGATGATAATTTACCATTTAGAATCTAATTCCTAAAATTTAATTAGTGAAAATTTAATTTCAATCACTTACATGAGTAATCTATGCATAGAGGAATACCTGTATCGATGGCCAAGTGGAGATGCCCTTGAGCTGCTGCTCCTACTGGAATGCTCCTCTTGACTACTTACTGGATTTACCTCCCCACCAACTAGGAAGTAATTCCTAGCCCAGGGAACCTCCATAGGTTCCCTAGCCCTTCGAGCCCAAGTCCAACCAGATGTAGTGGGTGTGTCCATGACGAAGATAAACAGTACTCCCTTCCTCTCTCTCAATAATTCCTCCAAAATCACATCCAACCAAAACCAAAAGCAAGACCCAACATCCCCCTTCCTCTCTTCCTCCTTCCCCTTTTATGCCCCCCCTCCTCTCCACCTCAACCACCTCTCATTAATGTCATAACTTCTCCCTCATCCTTACAGTTGGCTTCTCTTCTCCCAAGTAAACATGAGAGGACATTTGGGAATGTGATAAGAATAGAGTACATTTTGGGGATGAGAGATGAATATATAAATTGGTAATTAGTTGGAGAGGAGCATGTCTTCTACCAAGTAAATGTCAGAGTACAATTTGGGGATGAGAGATGAATATATAAATTGATAATTAGTTGGAGAGGACCATGTCTTCTCCCAAGTAAATGTGAGAGTACAATTTGGGGATGAGAGATGAATATATAAATTGGTAATTAGGTGGAGAGGATCATGTATTCTCCCAAGTAAATGTGAGAGTACATTTTGGGAATGTGATATGAGTATTGAAATTGGAATAATGGAAGGAGACCATATCCGATCCAAGATTAAATTTGAGAAGACAAGTTGGGAATTGAATAATACCAATAATAAATTTTATATCAGTAAATAAAATTTACAGTTTCCCAAATTCACCAATATTTCTTGATAATTATAAGTCAATATTTTCAGGTAATGTAAACATTAATAAAATTTCCATGATAAGATTAAGTGGGGCATTACATACACCCCTCCTTAAAAAAATTTCGTCCTGAAGTTAGAGTGAAAAGATACAAGGAGTTCGAAGGCATAACAAAATAGAGAGAGTTATAGTAGTAAAATTTGATAAGTCAGACAATGAAATTATTTCCCATCAAGAGTCTCCAACTGATCTATTTCCTCCTATCCCTCCTGACCTACTTCCATTCCCACCCTATCCATCCTTTGCTGCTATATACGGTGGCATTGGCTATACCAATCTAACCACTCATAAAACCAACATGGCAGAAGCGTTGACTATATCGACCTAACTTCCCCAGTAGGCAACTAGCATTTTTCATCACATGTCTAGGGGAGCGTGTCCACCACTACCCTCCCATGATTCTAGGTTTGGAGGTTACATGGTGGGAAATGCCTCCACCCGTCCTCACAACTAGGGTCAACGCCCTAATATGGACCACACTACAGCGCTGGTTGGACTTGTCATCACATACTCTAGTAAAGTCGTCTTGCCACCTGTCACTTACATTTTACTCATGTCGTAAGAGTGCATATCAAGTAGATACCAAATGTAATAGAACAATGTACATTATACCTTTCCCCATGAGATGTCTCGACCTTAGATCTCGGCTATCATATAGTTCTTTCCCACCTGCGGGTTAGCTCTAATTCATGCATTTATATAACAACAAGACATATAAGTGATTTTTAATCATCATGTTATTAAGTCTAGTATCCACGTGTCAATCTTGTAGTTCATACTGGAAATAAATCATAAATTCACTAAGTCATTTATTTAAACAAATCATATCCACTTGAGCCATATATGAAACAAAATAATTCTGATAAGTCACACATTAGATAATTCATTGCTAAGTGAGTCATACATTTAGGCCATACATCAACCATTTCCATCATCAATACCAAATATATCAATTGATTTATATAAGTAGTTACACGTGTCCAACCAAATGCATCAATATTACACAATGTTCATAAATAAATAACATGGAACTACAAAATAGAACCTTAACATAGGTAGATGTCTAAGTCAAAAATGGGCATCACAGATGCTCAAAAAGTGAAGGGTAGTCATGATGTATAGTCTCTACATCCTCCCAGGTAGCAGATCCTGGGCTATACTTGTCCCAATGGACCTTAACTTGATCCACCGTGTGACGTCTGAGTTGTTGAACCCTACGGTCCAATATGCGTAATGGTTCGACCACTACGGTTCTCATGTCAGAGACCTGCAATTCCCTCCAATCCAGTTTGTGAGATTCATTAGAAACATAATGTCGTAAAATTGATACATGAAAAACATCATGAGTTTTATGAAAACGGGGTGGCAGTACAAGACGATAGGCAATTGGTCCAATCTTCTCCTTGATCCTAAAAGGTCCTACAAACCGAGGTGACAATTTCGTCCCCTTCCCAAACCGAATGGTGCTTTTGTTGGGTCAGATACGGATAAAAGCTTGGTCCCCTACTTCATAACCAAGGTTAATTTTAGGGGCGAATAATCGCCCAAAGGTGAAATTTAAGGCTTTTTATATTTTAATGGGGCGAATTTTTAATTAAAATAATAATTTTTTTTTTATATATAATTAGCCCATATTTTATTTAAAAATTAATTTATTTTTTTATTTTAGCCCAAGGCGGATAAACTAACCGAATCCTATTTGATCAAAATCGCCCCATTTTGATATTTGCGGAATCGTATTTGATCAAAATCGCCCCCATTTTGATTTACAGTTTGGGTTTTCTGGTTTGGGAGTGGTTTGTGAGGGTCGATTTGGTCCCGGGAGTGGTTTGTGAGGGTCGATTTCGTCATGGGATGTTAGATTTATTTTGAAATGGAGGGCGGAGCGAGGGCGGCTCCCTGTTTTGACGGATTCAGCCCGCTGTTTTGGTGTATATGGCTCCCTGGCTCCCTGTATAAAAATGGTTTTGAAATAGGTTTTTTCATCCTAGTTCACAAATCTAGCAGCAGCAGTTTCGGTGGGATATTCTTGCATTTTCAGATTTCAATCCGCTTATTCTTCTCTGGTTTTGGTATCCATTGTTTCTTGGATTTGAACAGCTCATGCCACTGCAGCAGCAACAACAACAGTCGGTACTTGACTGAATTGTTGGCTGAGCGTGAGAAATTAGGCCCCTTTATGCAGGTCCTGCCCATCTGTAGCCGGCTTTTGAACCAGGGTAAGTTGGCTTCATATGTCTTGTTTCTTGTTTTTACAGATTATCAGTTGTTCTGGAAGGCCAAATTAGGTGGATTCATGCCTCTGCAGTTGGAACAGGGGTGATAATCACTTTGCCAGTGAACGTTGAATGCTTCCGTTGGTTTGGAAGCAAATATAACTGTGGCTCCAAATTGTTCTCACAAACCCAGAAATGCAGACTGCTAAAAAATATTAGATTTGTGTTGTCTAAAATGTGGCGTAGTAGTTATTTTTATTGGCAAAAGATAGGGTTGTAGGGCCCTTAAGTATATGGGAAACATACAGCATCTGGACTTATGGAAACATGGAGCCTGGATCTTCCAATAGGTGGATCTGGGAAAAAATAGAAGAATTCTTGATTTCCCTTCCCAAGCAAAAAGTGCGAATGGCTGTTAATAGCCCCTTGCTGTTCCAAACATCATTTTATTTGCTTTACTGAATGGTCTGATTTATATTCCAACCTTTCTTTTTCACTACATGCTCCTTTTTCCAACCAAGATCATGTTACTCCACAGCGTTTAGTCGATGCAAATCATATATATATGGCATTTATTTCATGTATATTGGCAGTTGAACTTTTGCCAATATTTCTACGACAGTTATTATTGCTGATCAGATCTTGATTTAGGCCTAAGCGTATCAGATCTTGCTGATCAGATCTTGTATACATTTAAAAAAAAATACAAACCAGTTACCTACTAGTTCCTTAACCTCTGAGGTCTCAATATCTCAGTTCTTCCTAGCTTTACACTTGGTTGGTACTTCTTTAATATGCTCCAATCCTGTATTCCGTTCTCAATCTCTTTCTCTCCTCACTTTTGGTATATTGCTGACAGTTATTATTGCTGAAAAGTTTTCGAGGCAAGAAATCTGTTGTATTAATATTGTCTGATTTGTAATAGAGAAACTGCTATGAGGTGCTTTGGACTACTTGGGAATGAATTTTTGTCTCAGATGTCGATAGTCTGTACTGTGGTAGACAATAAGATGATTTCTTTTCTCAGGGATTGCAATTGCTTTCCGGAAGATGGGGTATACCTGTTCATGGTACTTCTTTCGACATCAAGTTGATAAACCTTCCCTTAGAATTGAGTTTTGTTTGGTTCTTGTTCGTTGGGTGATGATAAAAAATGTAATATTCATTTGTATTTGTTGATTTTATACTCATGGAACTTGTTTCTTATTGTACTCAGTTCTTTTGATGCAAGAAAGAACAACAGACTAGTTTGAGCTTGAGGTACTTGAAGCGGCAGCAGCTCTCTTCTCAAGCGGTATGTGTTCTAGTTCTCAAGTGTAATATGAGTAAATTTATAATGTACTGCCGTTTGACAATACTTGTAAGCACTTTGAAGCAAATGTGGCTTGAATGCTGTTTGAAACTGGAGATACTGATGACCTCAATGATGTGAAAAATTGGAGATACCGTATGGCCTCAATGGTGTTTGTAATCAAAATCTGGATTGAACACAGTGTTTGTATAGACTGTTGTATAGACTGTAGTCTAATTATGTATAGACTGTTGGTCTTAAGAGCATGCGATCATTGATCAAGCCATCATGACCCATGGCAGCTTTGAAGGGATAAAAGGAAGACGTGTTGAAGCCAATGCTGCCATTGGAGTTTGATTCTTGAATATCATGGAGATTAAGAAGAATTATGTTCCATGCTCAAGGTTAATTACATTAACGTTTTATGTGCTTACTCTACAAATTAATTTGAACAAGTTTTTCATGGAAACCTTTCGAAAAGAGAAAAAAGACCTTGCATTATAGTTTATTGGTGGATTCCTATATTTTCTTGGTTGTTGTTACATGTTGACTATTGGAAGATCTGTTTATATTACTGAGAATCTTTCACCTGAAAATGGAGCAGTAAAGGACATATTAACTGTTATACGCTTTTGATTTTTCTGCCTTTGAGAACCTTGTGAGTTGTATGTCATTGAAGGGTGACTTGGTTTGAATAGTTAGCTTTGGAGAGCAGTTAGAGGAAGAAATAACTCAAACCCAAACTCAACAATGGAATTTTTATCAATGTGTCCATTCCAATAGATTATTATTCTAAACCTGGATGATGTGGCAACAATAATTATATATTTTTTGGAATGTACCTCAGTGAATGATCACCTTTTGTAATATTTTAAGTGCCGCTACATAGAGATGTTATTTCTATGCTTAATTAATTGCATTGATGTGCCATAGAGCAATGCAATGCATCTGGATACTTGAAGTCTTGGAATTGCAGAGCAACATTTGCTTGATTCCTTGGTAGCTGTTTGAAGATCCTAACCAAACTGATGTTTCTTTCAGAATTGTGGTTCTTTGTCATAGTAGTATAGTACGCTGTTCCTGAGATTACCTTTGGTTCTGTTCTGAGATCTGTAGAGAATTGTTGAGCAAGGGGGAGGATAGCTTCATCTTAAAGCATCCCTCTACCCAACGTTAAGCTTGATGGGAAGAATTATCCTATCTTCAAGTGAAGGGTGCTAAACATATAATTGAAGAATTGATTGTTAAGACTTGTGGAGGGTAAGAAGACAAATTGCACTGTTGTTAAAGAATTAGTAAAGCTATAAGACAAATTGCACTGTTATATAGAGTGTCTATACAACAGTCTATATATTACAACTAAGTACAATGAGTCTCTCTTTGTGGTTAATTGTACTATACCTTGGGTGCCAACATTCATAATTCTTGTTGTTGAACCAAGCTCTCCAGTTGCAGCAATAAGCTCGACATCTTTGTCTTATTGATTGCATTCTTTGAACAATGTTACTCAAGCCAATCCTTAAACCTTGGATTGATCAACCGATCTCTAAAGAACATTGCATCATGATGTTGTTCATCCCCTCTTCTACAATTTCCTCTCTTATAGATGCATTCTTTGATTGTTCAAGGCCTCCTCCTTAATGACATTTGAGGGATAATTTTGCCTCCTTCCTTGTCTTAACATAAACTTGGTTTTGTTATCCATCTTTCACATGGCTGCTAGGATCCATGGTCACTTCTGAAAATTGCTTGCAAGGTTATCTTGGCTTCATTATGCATTGTTTTTTCCTTTTGGAAACTCATCCTTCCTTGAGGATTGTCTAGCATCTACTACCTTAATTTGGATTTCTTGGATCAATTTAGTGCTCTCGTTCTCCTTTTGCACCAGTTGTCCATTCTCCTCACATGCAAAGCATGCATTCATATAAAATTCACCAATTTTAAAAATAAAAGGTTACCTAGCCTCTTCTGATGCCTCCAACATCAAATTTTGTCTTCCTTCCATGCTTTAGGAAGGTACTCCTTCTCTTTCTTCTATTCTTATGACAACTATGAATGATTGTCCCTCTTGAAAATCCTTATCATCTGCATCTATACACATAGCATCAGTATCATAATCACCAAGCTCTTTAGCCCCATATGGTATATATGTTACAAGCACTTCTAGCTAACCTCCCATGAGACTTTCATTTATTGTCTCATCGACATCCTCTTTGTGTAGCTCCCTCTACTGTTATGATGCTTTTTCCACCATATCTTCTATCAACAAATCCATATGTTGATTTGAACTCTTTATGCAGTCCATGAGACTCTCTGATAGTCTCTCTTCAACATCTTCCTCATCATCAAGGACTATTCCCTGCTCTGGTTCAAAATAGTGAACTAATTCAACTTTAGGCTCAACAGGTGCTTCATCTTCCTCCCTAGCTTTCTAGCTTTAGGGGTCTTCCTCTTAAAATCTTTTTTCTGACAAGTAATTTGGCCTTCTTCCTTAGGTCCCATCTCTACCTTTGGTATTCTCTTTCAAGCCTCATTTTGACTATGTTGAATCTCTCCTTCAACTCATAAATCTCCTTTTCAATTTCTTCTTTACTCATGCCATTTTCCTTGGCATGCTTCTCCCTTTTGTTATGGCATCCATGAGAACTGGTTAGTAGTGGGTAGTTCTTAACCAAAAGGTTCCCAAAAGGGCGACTTCGGGACTGATTACAGAGAAAGGAGAATCAGTACCTAGATGGCCCCTCTTACGTGGAGCCGATTCACTGACCAAGCTTCCTACTCCACAGTCTACATCAAAACAAACATCTGTAGTTGAATGGACACTACAGTTGCCAAATAGGCTTACACAGGCAACTGGAGAGCTTCATTTGAAAGGACAGATTATGCAGAAGGTTTGCAACTATGAACATGAATCTCGGTCTTCGAATGAGGTAGCACCAATTGAAGCATGCTCTAAAGACGAAGGGTTTCCTTGCAGTCAACAAAATGATTCTGATCGAGAAGAAAATTGTTTGGCAAGGAGATTAGAGTTCCTTTGTCAAAGTAAAACCTGCAGGCATTTTACATATCAGGAGTTGCAATCTGCTACTTCTGGTTTTTCAACAGGTTGCATTTGTAGTTTTCCTCATGGAGTTTTTCATTTCTGTTCTTCTGTTTTGAATGGGAAATTTCCCTTGAAATGTATATTAACCTTGTGAACTCAATTAAATTATGTAACATCCTTATTCTTGCAGGGAATTTTATAGGAAGAGGAGGCTGCAGTAAGGTGTACAGAGGATTTCTTCCTGATGGACAATCGGTGGCAGTGAAAATCTTGAATTCATCATCCAAAATAGAGCAAGAGCTTCTTTCTGAAGTTGAGATTCTTACTCTATTGAAGCACAACCATGTCATTACACTTATCGGTTATTGTGCAGAAGGCCTTAACCGCCTTCTGGTGTATAATTTTGTATCCAGAGGAAACCTTGAAGAGAATCTCCATGGTATATACTCAATAGTATTGCATTTTAAGAATCATGAAATCGTGTAGAAATATTAAGCAGTAGTACGTTTTAAGCATCATAGTGTTATGTATTGTATGGCAGGGTCTTTCATTTTCTCTTTTCTGAGATTTGATTATAGTCCTAGCTATTGACTATGTATATATTTTTCAGGAGGAGAGGAAAAGCCAATACTTCCTTGGAAAGTGCGATTAAAAGTGGCTGTAGGAGTTGCTGAAGCATTAGATTACTTGCATAATGGCTTTTCTCAATCTGTCATTCATGGAGATGTAAAGTCTTCCAATATCTTGCTTTCTGAAGAGTTTGAACCACAGGTATAAATATTTTTACTGCAAGAAGAATCAAGACTAAATTGCACAATTCAGTATTTGAAGAGATCTTAGTGATCTAGACTTGTAAACTGAAACTTGGAATTCTGCACTAATGAAAAATTTCAACAGAATTAATGTGCGTGTTATTATAATAGTTGTCAGATTTTGGGCTAGCAAGGTGGGCACCAACATCTTCATATATCACTTGCAGCGATGTTTTAGGAACATTTGGGTATGTAAGCATCTTCCCAGTTTCGATTGGCCATTTTCAGATTAAAGCTATCCAATTTGTAAATTCACTAATTGTGATTGTAGTTTGACAGGTATCTTGCTCCAGAATACTTTGTTTATGGAAAGGTTAATGAGAAGACGGATGTGTATGCATTTGGTGTGGTCCTTCTTGAGCTAATAACTGGAAGGAATCCAATTGATACAGCAAGTCCCAAGGGTCAAGAAAGCCTGATTATGTGGGTAAGTCCTGGTTTTTACAGTTGACTCTCTTCTTCATGTTTATTTATATTGATTATCCTTATTAGGGGCTCATGTTTAACCTTCTGTAAATGTTGAAACCAGGCAAGACCACTCTTACAGGATGGGAATATGGAAAGTCTTGTTGACAAATGTTTGCAAAATGTTTATGATACAAATGAAATGCATAGAATGATGCTTGCTGCTATGCTTTGTCTAAGGGAAACATCTCATTACCGTCCTTGCATGAGCCGAGTAATTTATCTTCCTCTATTCATTTCTATATGCTTCAGGGGCTTGTTTTTACTACCTCGTGTGTTTTTTGAGGGTATTCTTTACCTGCAAAAATTACTTTAGGGTGCAATTTCTCTTACATTTTCTTTTAGCTATAAAACACTCTATGTTAACCACATCTGTTCATCTCTGCTTACTCTTTAATACCAAGATATGATTAATGGCAGATTTTAAAACTACTACAAGGAGAAGATGAGAGGACTGACTGGGCGTGGTGCCAGAATACAATGATCAAGGATATGGATACTTCAGATGAGGATGACATTGTAGAAAATCAGGGGGGGCATGATATACAAACCCATCTCACCCTTGCCATGCTTGGGGTGGATGATGATACGGTATCACTTAGTAGCACAGATCATAGTGTGGGCATTTTGCCAACAAACAATTCTTTGGAAGATTACGGACTGCGCCGATGTAGCAATTCATCAAGCTTTTAATTGAAGATTAAAAGAAGTGAGTTTTGTTGCTAGTAATACATTTGTTTATGGTTGCTTTATAAGTTTCCCATGGCCACAGTGGTTTCATATTCTTATATGGCCAGGAATGTGACGTATTATGCTAGACCTCAAAGAATAGCTAACGATTGTATGAAAACTAGGGGATTGAACAATAACATTGACTTCGTTAAAGCATTCCTTGAAGTTAGAAGCAAGCTCATGGGCGGAAAGGAAGATCAAGATGTCAGTACTCCATTATCTTGGCTGCAGATCTGAGCAATGTTTGACTAGTTGAGATTCTTACTCTATTGAAGCACAACCATGTCATTACACTTATCGGTTACTGTGCAGAAGGCCTTAACCGCCTTCTGGTGTATAATTTTGTATCCAGAGGAAACCTTGAAGAGAATCTCCATGGTATATACTCAATAGTATTGCATTTTAAGAATCATGAAATCGTGTAGAAATATTAAGCAGTAGTACGTTTTAAGCATCATAGTGTTATGTATTGTATGGCAGGGTCTTTCATTTTCTCTTTTCTGAGATTTGATTATAGTCCTAGCTATTGACTATGTATATATTTTTCAGGAGGAGAGGAAAAGCCAATACTTCCTTGGAAAGTGCGATTAAAAGTGGCTGTAGGAGTTGCTGAAGCATTAGATTACTTGCATAATGGCTTTTCTCAATCTGTCATTCATGGAGATGTAAAGTCTTCCAATATCTTGCTTTCTGAAGAGTTTGAACCACAGGTATAAATATTTTTACTGCAAGAAGAATCAAGACTAAATTGCACAATTCAGTATTTGAAGAGATCTTAGTGATCTAGACTTGTAAACTGAAACTTGGAATTCTGCACTAATGAAAAATTTCAACAGAATTAATGTGCGTGTTATTATAATAGTTGTCAGATTTTGGGCTAGCAAGGTGGGCACCAACATCTTCATATATCACTTGCAGCGATGTTTTAGGAACATTTGGGTATGTAAGCATCTTCCCAGTTTCGATTGGCCATTTTCAGATTAAAGCTATCCAATTTGTAAATTCACTAATTGTGATTGTAGTTTGACAGGTATCTTGCTCCAGAATACTTTGTTTATGGAAAGGTTAATGAGAAGACGGATGTGTATGCATTTGGTGTGGTCCTTCTTGAGCTAATAACTGGAAGGAATCCAATTGATACAGCAAGTCCCAAGGGTCAAGAAAGCCTGATTATGTGGGTAAGTCCTGCTTTTTACAGTTGACTCTCTTCTTCATGTTTATTTATATTGATTATCCTTATTAGGGGCTCATGTTTAACCTTCTGTAAATGTTGAAACCAGGCAAGACCACTCTTACAGGATGGGAATATGGAAAGTCTTGTTGACAAATGTTTGCAAAATGTTTATGATACAAATGAAATGCATAGAATGATGCTTGCTGCTACGCTTTGTCTAAGGGAAACATCTCATTACCGTCCTTGCATGAGCCGAGTAATTTATCTTCCTCTATTCATTTCTATATGCTTCAGGGGCTTGTTTTTACTACCTCGTGTGTTTTTTGAGGGTATTCTTTACCTGCAAAAATTACTTTAGGGTGCAATTTCTCTTACATTTTCTTTTAGCTATAAAACACTCTATGTTAACCACATCTGTTCATCTCTACTTACTCTTTAATACCAAGATATGATTAATGGCAGATTTTAAAACTACTACAAGGAGAAGATGAGAGGACTGACTGGGCGTGGTGCCAGAATACAATGATCAAGGATATGGATACTTCAGATGAGGATGACATTGTAGAAAATCAGGGGGGGCATGATATACAAACCCATCTCACCCTTGCCATGCTTGGGGTGGATGATGATACGGTATCACTTAGTAGCACAGATCATAGTGTGGGCATTTTGCCAACAAACAATTCTTTGGAAGATTACGGATTGCGCAGATGTAGCAATTCATCAAGCTTTTAATTCAAGATTAAAAGAAGTGAGTTTTGTTGCTAGTAATACATTTGTTTATGGTTGCTTTATAAGTTTCCCATGGCCACAGTGGTTTCATATTCTTATATGGCCAGGAATGTGACGTATTATGCTAGACCTCAAAGAATAGCTAACGATAGTATGAAAACTAGGGGATTGAACAATAACATTGACTTCGTTAAAGCATTCCTTGAAGTTAGAAGCAAGCTCATGGGCAGAAAGGAAGATCAAGATGTCAGTACTCCATTATCTTGGCTGCAGATCTGAGCAATGTTTGACTAGTTGGCACCTTTTGTTCGCATGCTGATTTTTTCAGTGTTGTGTCCACATTTCTACTTTTTACTGTCAATCTCATGTAAATAGTGAAAATGGATCTACGGTGTTCATTACACTGCTCTGGGTAGACAAGTACCAAGAAGAGTAACTTTTTGGTAATGCTACTATATTGTCAATTCAGAAGTGGTGGAGAGAACCGTAGAAAGAACTACCCACTACTAACCAGTTCTCATGGATGCCAGGTTGATTGATCAAATGGATCAAATGTGCTGAAGCTTGAGATCCTTCTTTGATGCCCCATAAGGGCCATGCCTGATGCGTTTTTGGTCTAACAAAAGGACCAAGGGTTCAAATAGTTAATGGTTAGCATTTACCAACTATTAAAACAGAGTAGCCATGTCTAATTTTCAAATTTCATTTATAACACTAGCAATTTTTATTGCATAATATCAGGAATGAACAGATGCAGGGTTTTCAAGATTCAGGTTGAATATCACAGAAGACAATGCAAAGGTGTACCGGTGAATACTATGGTATTAATGAGAATCAAAAGTTAAAAGCTACACAGTAGAATGCATTTATTCATTTTCAAGGATATCACAGCACACACCACACTGCATTTTCACTTTTCATCCATAGAAATGTTTCCATCGATGGAAGGATTTATGGTTAACAATAGCAATAAATAAAGACCTTGTCACCATACTAATGTGCATATTCATCACTTATTGTAAAGGACTGAACCTAATTCCTTTTTATTTAATTACCAAGCCATAATCATGACAATATCCACAAAATTCAATAAGAATGGTTTAGGTTGTGTAAAATTCCACCACTATATGTTCGTGGGTCATATTCCTTCCATGGTACCATTTTGCTACATAATAACATGAAGAGACAGGTACCATTCTGCTGACTTAACAACATACTAATCTCATCACTAAAAGAATAATAATTGTAAGAATCTAACAGATTTTGCAAATATATGAGCTCAACTTATAATTATATAGTATTTATATTTTGGCAATTTTTTATTGCCATGAAACGCTGCTTCTCGAGTTCAGGTAATTGCAAAGCTGTTCTATAACATTACACCTTAAAAAATTCAGCCTTCAAATCCAAAACATTAAAACTATCCTACATCTCTAACTTCAAAATTTTTAATGCCTACACCTTTTGTAGGGAAAAAAGAAAAGGCAAGAAATACAATATGAAACCCAAAATTTGTTCAAGAAAATAAAGCTATAATCAATAAAAAAAAATAAAGCGTATGGCATGGTCTGCTGAATCAT
Source organism: Pinus tabuliformis (assembly GCA_031772625.1). Taxonomy (NCBI): domain Eukaryota; kingdom Viridiplantae; phylum Streptophyta; class Pinopsida; order Pinales; family Pinaceae; genus Pinus; species Pinus tabuliformis. Next base: position 1,680,228,434 of record CM062816.1, on the reverse strand, counting down.
CTGAGGTGCTCAATTATCCTCAGCAGCTTTGGAAGTCTCAGATGCCTGTAATTCACCATCATTTTCCAGCTTTTGGACCTTATTTGATCGTTCATCTTTGGCAGATCCATCATCCTCTTCAAACCGTCTGTGTTTCTTCTCTATGTTGGTACCATTCCCCTTTGTAAAGGGCTTTCGACTGTTAGATGAGTGCCTGCCTCCTCTACCACGGCCACCTCTGAAATTAAGGGTGAATGGTCCCAAGTAAGTAAGTTATTTTAAAATCAAGTCATCATCAGGGAAAACTCTAAAACTCCTACCATTGAAACCCAATATAGAGACAGTTTTTAGGAAAATATTTTGATGGACAACATTGTGGCATGTCATAAATAAGCATCCACATGGACTTGTTCTAGGGTAGTTTAAAATAACTTCTTGTTTCTTTTGAATAAATCTTCTTGTAATACTAGAGAGGCCACTCAGTTTTGGTGATATTTTCAGTGCTTTGTTTAGTTATGTGAATTCGTTAGATGCAAAACAAGTATTGGTTAATTTCATGAAAACCAATCTGCAGAATTGGAAATGTAAGCATATGTGCATGAATGTAGTAGAGAAAGGGGTATTGTTCTAATTGAAGTGAGAGTGAAAGAGACCTTTTGAAAATGTTATTGTTTCAAGCAGTTGGAACGGTATCAGTAGGAATCAGTATGCAGAAATTAAACAGAATAAATGGGAATCAAGGCGAATCAAGCATTGTATTGCATATCAAATCTAATAAAGTACCAATGATTCTACAGCTCTGGTTAAGTACTCAATAGTGCTTCCAAGGTTGCAAAACTTCAATCTACAGTCATAGATATTGAATGGGTGTTTGCAGTTATATTTTTCCTCTGCCAAGAACTCTGCTCTTTTGGACCTCAATTCCCCTCAAATAAAAATTTTCTGTTTAATTGGAACTTATTTACATCCTAACATGCAGGTCGATTTCTCCAAGAGAATGTACCTAGGCAACAAATGATATCCAAGTTGAAATCTTAACAATGGAATTAACTAATTATTTTCAATCGATTTCCTTCATTGTTGCTAGTTGATTTTTCCTGGGATTATCGACATCTCATTTATTGGGTTCACCTCACCCTGATTTGAACTTCTTTCATTTGAATCAACTTCATCTCTGGTTAGAACATTTTTTGATTGATTTCATTTTCCAACAAATGTGGTATTTAAGTTACTTTCTTCTTGCAAGTCGATTTTACCGTTATTAGTACACTGCTAGTAGATTTGTTTGACATGATCATTTTCTTCAATTTCAGGGTCGACTAGCTTAATGATAGTGTCCTTTTGCTTCAGCTCATGTTCATTCATCAGTTCTCAATTGATTCTCTCTGTGTTCAAAATGGATTCAAGTAGCTTAGGAATTACATCGATTTCCATGTTCATTCATCAGTTCTCAACTGATTCTCTCTGTGTTCAATGGATTCAAGTAGCTTGGAAATGACATCAATTTCCTTTTATATTGTATTAAAATGTACAGGAATGTCATAGTGGAATTGCTTTCCACAACAATACTTCTTTGTAACTATGGACTTTATCTCAACTCAACTGGATTTCATTTCTAACAAGAGATTTCCTTAATAAATTCCTCTTGACAAATTTTTCTGTTATAAAACTTTGCAAAAGCATGCCCTTGGTATAGGTCACTACACAAGAAAATTCATTTTTGAAGCATAATTCTTATACTTGCAACTTTCATTTCTCTGTATAGACTTTCTAGAAAATAAATTGCGTGTAAAGAGTCTATATTCCACTCTTGGATTCATTTTGTTGGAGAGTTATGTGAAGGACTAACGAACCTAGTAGTCACAGGATGAAACAAACCCTGAGGCAGTAAAAATTTGTACATGGGTCCACATTTGCTCCCGTTATGGTCCTTACAGAGAGTGCATTGAAGGTAGGTATGTTGCAGTTGGTAGAATATGACGAATGTGCTCCCTTCATTTTCTCTAAGACGACAACTTACAATTATTTGACAATTTCCTCATCCAAATGATTTTGAATGAGTAATTTCATCTAAATTTAACTGATTTTCAAACTGGGATTTAGTCTTCTTAATTTAACTGATTTTCAAACTGAGATTTAGTTAGTGTTATTGAGGAGTGAAATAGAAACTGATTTTCTCTTGCAGAGAATAACTAGGATTGGTGTGAGCTTATACTCTGCCTTATAGACCTTCAAATACAAATAAGCTCTTGTATCCCTATTTCAATCACATAATTTAAATGAATATAATGTAATTTTATTAGAAAAATGCAATAAGTATGAAATAGATCATCAGAATGGCCACTGTAGCCCAGGCTGGTGAGAACTTGAGTATTTTATATCTGACTAAACACATGCACATGAAAAGAAACATCACCTGACACAGACATGAACAAGATAGAATCTATATATTAGAATTTTGGGGAAAAACAATTGCGCCTTAACAGAGAGCTTCTTATCCTACACCACACATTTCACTCTTTCAAGGTGGAGTTACAAACTGAACATGCAATGACTGAGCTGCATGGTCACCAAAGTTGTAACACACCCAAAAAAACAATGCTTCATATCGGCTTCTCAATTATGTGTGTTTAGCATTAGTGATATAGTCTCTTCTGAACTTTTATTTCAAGTAGAAATTTGATTAAATTTCAGAAGTGCAAGAAATCACAGAAAACCCTCCGGCAGTAAATTGATAGGAGAAATCTTCAAAAAAACCTGGAAGCTGTCCTGTTCATATTGTCCTGGACTTTTCAGCCAAGTTAATATGTCTGTAAAGAATACTATTTTATCCTGAGAAAAGATTGACACTTTGTTTATCACCAGATGAAAATAAATTAGAAGCAAAACATCAGGTTGGTGACAAATCCAAAACAAGTTGCAATACTGTAACCCAATCTGCAAAACATCAAAAAACTGATTGTCCCAGAGTGGGATGCACTATGGGAAGCTGTGCTGTCCCATCTTTTACTAGTGTCAGCTTCATAGCACCTGCTTCCATTTCCAGCAGCTCTGTCTTTAAGAGAGCATCGGCCTCTATCTTGATAGTGTTGTCATCAAGAGATTTGTAGCTGATTTCCATTTTTAATCTTTATGGCAGCTGTTTATAGTCCTGTAGGACTGAAAGTATGGATGTTGCAAAGCTTCATTAGCTGTTAATCTTTTGTTTCCATCCACTTGTAACATTTGTTTTAGCAAATCCACACCTTCTAGACACCCAACATTTTTAACAAATCTTGTGAGGGATGGGAAAGGCTTTCCCGGATTTGGAAATATGATATCCAACTGCTCCTTTACAGATTGCCCACGAAATAGCGGCTCACCGATGAACAATTCTGTCGACATGTTATTTGTTGCTTTTTTCTAGACTAGCTCTCACAAAGCATTTGAGTTGTTCCTGTTCCTGGTTGGTTTTTTTATAATTTTATAGACAAGTTCCATGTCGTGGAAATGTGAAAAAAGATAGTGATATTGCCACCATGTGGCTCTTATCATATATGGTTTTATACTTCTTCAAAAAATTCTCTAAGAGTTCACAATGCTAAAATTCACTAGGACTTTACAAAGTTTTATTATTTAGTGAAAGACTTGCCAAGTTCTTACAAGATTTTATAATTGAGTAAAATATTCGCCATGCCTGGTGAGAGATTCGCCAGAAAATTATATATACATATTATATTATTGATAAAATCGCCTTCCATTTTTCCTATATACCATGGAGATTCGCCCAATTATTATATTTATAAATTTGGGGGGGGGTTCTTAAAATTTTCCCTGTTCATAACAGTGATTGATCCTATGTGAATCAACATAACTCTTATGTCTGTCCCGTGCTTCCTTTAACCTTTGTCGAATCTGCTTTACCTGTTCCTCCATTTCTTGAACTAATTCAGGGCCACCTATTACTTGGTCCTCCAACTTTCCCAACTCAACGGTGTCCTACATGGCCTTCCATATAGAGCTTGATAAGGAGGCATCCCGATTGAACTGTGGTAACTTTTATTATAAGCAAACTCTACCAATGGTAAGTACCTTTCCCACTAAGTCTGATTATCCATGACGTACATCCTAAGAATGTTATCTAGAAATTGATTTACTCTTTCAGTTTTCCCATCTATTTCTGGATGATACGCAGTGCTCAGTTTCAACTGAGTCCCTAGTACTAACTGCAAACTTGTCCAAAACCTAGATGTAAATCAAGAGTATCTATCAGAACTAATCTTTGTGGGCAACCCGTGTAGTCAAATAACTTCATTTACAAACACTCGCGCCACATTCGTAACATCATAAGTGTCTCTTACTAGGATGAAATGGGCACTTTTGGTCAATTTATCAACTGTAACCAATATAGCATTGTGCCTCTATGAAGTGAGTGACAAACCCACAACAAAATCCATGGAAATTACCTCACATTTAGATATAGGGATGTCATGTGGTTGTAGGAGTCCTGTTGGATGGCGATGATCAACCTACACTCATTGACATTCAAGACATTTGGTGACAAACTGGACTATGTCGTGCTTCATGCCTACCCAAAAGAAGATTTTCTTCATGTTTGCGTACATCTTTTTTGCTCCAAGATGTGCACAATAGAGTGCTCTATGTGACTCTTCGAGGATGATTTTCTTATACCCCCTTCCTTAGGTATTTACATTCTCCCTTGAAATCTCAATAGCCCATCTGGTTCAAGGACATATCCCTCAAACTTTGGTTCTATCTACTTCCCACTCTGGATTGCTGAGATGACCTTTAGATACCAACTATCTTCAAAGAGTTTCTCTAACACGCCTTCCCTTAAAGCTACTTTAAGGCTACTAGGGAGAAGGTTCGTGGTCTCCTGCTTAGTGCATCCACCACCACATTCTCCTTACCCTTGATGTATGAGATCTCAAAATCATACTCAATCGTGAATTTGCTCCACCGCCTTTGTTTGGCATTCAAATCCCTTTGAGTGAAGAGGTGCTTCAGGCTTTGATGATCTGCTCTTAACTCAAATCTTCTCCCTGTGAGGTAGTGTCTCCACAGTTTCAAGGCTAACATCACCGCTGCTAATTATAAGTCATGGGTAGCATACAACTCTTCATGTTTCTTCAATTTTCTAGATGCGTAAGCTATTACTCTGCGTTCTTGCATCAATACTGCACCCAAACCTTGCGCGGAAGCTTCGGTGCAGACAGTGAAGTATTTTCCCATATCTGGCACTCGAAGGATCGGTGCACTAGTTAGTAACCTCTTTAGTTCTGTGAATGTAGTGTCACATTCATTTGTCCATTCATACTTGACCCCTTTAGCTGTAATGTGGTGATGGGTTTTGTAATCTTTGAAAACCCTTCCACAACCCTGCGATAATACCCTGCTAGCCCCATAAAACTATCTACCTCATGGGAATTTTTTGGTACTGGCCAATCTATTATTGCCTTCACCTTTTCCGAGTCAACTGAAATCCCTTCTCTTGAAATGATGTGCCCAAGGTAATGAAATTTCTTCTGAAGGAAGGAAGATTTTGACAATTTCCCATACAATTGATTTTCCCTTAAGCAAGTCAATACCACCCTTAGGTGCTTTTCATGCTCCTCTTCATTCTTGGAATACACAAGAATGTCGTTGAGGAAGACTTGCACAAATTGGTCCAAATACTTCTTGAACACACCATTCATGAGGCTCATGAACACTGCTGGCGCATTGGTTAAACCAAATGGAACAACTACGAACTCATAGTGCCAAAACCAAGTTCAAAATGCAGTTTTTGAGATGTCCTCCTCCTTAATCCTCAATTGGTGGTATCTAGATTGTAGATCAATCTTTGAGAAGAACACTGCTCCCTTCATTTGATCAAATAGGTCATCTATTCGAGGTATTGGGTACGTATTCTTTATTGTGGCTCTATTTAAGTCTCTATAATCTATGCATAGCTGCAAGGAACCATCCTTCTTCTTCACAAAAATCACTGGTGCACCCCAAGGTGAAATAGTAGGTCTGATAAATCCCAAGTCTAATATATCTTTTAACTGCATCTGCAACTCACAAATTTATGGGGTTTTCATCCTATAGAGTGTCTTAGATATTGGTTCTGCACTAGGTTTTGGGTCAATTGTGAAATCAATCTCTCTTACAGGAGGTAATCTAGGCAATTCCTCAGGAAAAACATCCTTGAATTCTGACAAAACTAGATGTTGATCTAGGGAGGGTCCTTTCTAGTCACTTACAGCCTCAACCAAATATAGCTTACAACCTTGTCTAAGACAAAGTTTTACCTTCATCATGGATATGAATTGTAGTGACACTCCCTTCTTGATTCTAAAAATCTCAATTGACCTACCTTCGTCATCTAAACATATCACTTTCTTCTTGAAACAGTCCACCAAAGCTCAATGAGCTTCTAGCCAGTCCATTCCAATAATTACATCATACGTCCCCAATGCTGTGACGTATGCCTTCAACTTAGTCATACACACCCCAAGGTTTACCTGACATTGGTCAACACTAGGTCCTACTGCTTGTTTTATCCCAGAAGCCATCTCAACTTGTTTAAAATCTTCGTGCTCATAGGCTGCCAACCCACATTTTTCTAATGCAACTGGTGAAATGAAACTATCTGTAGCACGAAAATCAAACAAAATTTTAACCTTTACTTTTTTTATCCTACCTGAGGTCTCTACCATGGCATACTAGTGTTCAACTTGTTGGTTGTCAACTGCTGCATAGATCCGATGGTGGCTACTTTCCCCCCCACTGGTTCTTTTCCTTCTCTACGGTTGTTACCAGTTTGTAACTCAAGGCAGTCCTGCTGGCAATGAGGTCCTCTGCATCCCCAACAAGTGATGCACGGTGGACCTTGAATTGAATGTTGTGGAGTTCTTTGGAAAGAGCTCCTTCCCCTGGGACCCCTACCCCACTTGTTTCTACTCACGTATGACTTTTATTTGTACGCGCCCTTGAAGTTGCGAGTGAAGCTGCACTAGAAACCATTGAAATCCCCACTGTCGGTGCTCTAGGTACAACCCTGTTTCCATATGGTGGTGGCCTCAGAATTCCTCCCCTTTGGAAGGTACGAGGGGCCTTCCCCATAAACCCTGTTTGGTGTGGAAATATGGCTTTGCCTCCACCCTTTAATTCTAAGTGTTATTCAACATAACGAGTCTGTTCTACAACTTCTACAACTGAGGACGGTTTCCACATCCATACCATTTCCCTAATATTAGCGTTCAATCCATAAATAAAACGATCTGCTTGGTGCTGGTCAATATCCATGTAGAAGACATACTTGATCAATTCCATGAATCAAATTTCATATTCTTCTACTGTACGATTTCCCTGTACTAGGGCATGGAAGGCTCCTACCTGTTGTTCTTCATAATATGCTGGCAGGTACTTTTTCTGAAATCTCTCCTCAAGTAATTCCCAACTGTGTATGGAGTGAGGTGCAGTTGATTCTCCAAGTTACCCCACCAATTCAGAGCACTATATTTGAGTTGGAATATTGCTATTTTAGCTTTTGAATTGGAATTGTAATCCCTTAGTGCGAAGCACCTTCTCATTCCTTCTAACTAGGCTTCTGCACGTTTGTTGACACGATCTCCTACAAACTCTGGGAGCTTATTCTTCTGGAGCTCCCTAGTAATGTCCTCGATTGGAGGTCCTCTATCAGAGTCTCTAGATCCCTTGAGATTCCCTAACCTTGATGGAGGGTGTTCCCCTTCCACTTCATCTGTTTGGCACCCTTTTAAGGTCTCATTAATCACTTCTAGGGAACACATGATGAGATCAAACTCTGGTGAAGGTAATGGGTTATTTGTAGGAGGTCCTTGTGATGACTCTTAGGGACCTTGATTTCTTCGTGTCCTCACCATTTTGAATTGTTCAAAATCTGCATGATATCTAAGACTTATTAGCACAGCTTAGGGCCTTCTCAGTTCTCACTCGGCTCACACATAGTTTGCAATGATAGATGCAAGTTTTCCTTTTTGTTGTACTTGTAAACGACTATTTCTAATACAAAGATGATAACCGTGGTTCTACTAAATCCTCCCCCATTGTTATCTAAGCAAGTGCTACCATGCACTGCCAATCGCCCTCAAGTATCCTTAGGTATCCCTAAACAATCATACTAGATCCATTTTATACGTTTTGAGCATTCACATAATCATTAACCTTCCATTTTTAATCACATTCTTATAACTAGGCCCCTTTTGAAATTTCATCTACAATGTTAGATCAATTTTCAAAGGGGGGTGCCTTTTTGTCTCAATCAACTCAATATTGACATTATTGTTAGGTGTATACTATCTAATTAATGTATATCAAATGGCTAGTGCTACATGCTTGAAGACAATAATCGAATGAACTATTTTTAGATGAGCTATATTCATGGAACCACAACATAAAAGGTGGCCTTGTCTTTAGTGTTGATGGAACATTGAAGGCATATACAAGGAAAACCGCAACCTAGATGTTGTTTGGATAAAATTTACAGTTCTAAGCATTGAGAAATTGTTAAGGAACAAATATCATGACTTATGTGACAAATATACACCCCCACTTGGGCACCATTCTTGTGCATTGTATAAACATTTCTATGTACTTGGGTACAATCTTAATTCATGGTATGGAAACAATTTCCGATTTAGTTAGCATGTGTTCGAATGATACATAGAACTCAAGGCTTTAATTTAGATAGATATGCATTTGATCCAACTAGGATATCGACACATGGATTGGTATACATAATATTATCATAAGCCAAAACCATGGATTTATTGTATCTTCTCAAGGAATTAACACAAGGAAACTTTCATGTGAATGAGAAGTAACCAAAGAAGTAAGATTCTTAGCAATGAATGCAACATGGAAACTGGAACACCTACAGTTTCCTTTACAATTTTGAACACATATAACAACTATCGCATAGTGACATCCTACAAGATGAATAATTAATGATTGTAGACCAACTACTTCCTTGGAGTATTTTAAAAATGTCTGCCTAAAATAGAGATATGGGTCTCTGTGATGAGAGTGTATTTTTATTAAATTTGCTCAATCCCGGAGGTATTTGCAACCTCCGAATTCTTGCTGTGCATTTGAGAACATCAGTTTTCCTTTGAAATTTCAGAGTTGTAATAGATCTGGCGTGTTTCCATTTATTTCTTAAGTCAGGTTAACAGCGAGTCGGCCTTGGGTTTTTAATTCATGCATTGACAGAAATCCTGTCAGCGACATCTGATTTACATTGGAAATTGGCATTTTATTATAAAACCCAGACCTGAAAATTATAGAGGTGGATTTATAACCCTATTGGGTCCGTGAGCCTAATCACATCGGAGCTTTTAAGTGTTATAGCAGTGGCCTTGAAATCCTCCGATTTGCAATATTGCGATGGGCGGACGAGCTATTTAATTGCGACCATTGGATTGGAGATTAATTAGGACCGTTGGATTGACAATAATATCGCATCACTTGTTATTAAAGGGACGGAAGGAAACAGACCCGAGAGCATTGTGATTGCGATATGTGATCGAGGATCGCTATCGCATCACTTCAAAAGGAGGCTTTGTTTTATTGCGATTGTGATTGTGCGATCAAACGAGGACCGTCGGATCAGAGCCAGGATCGACGGTCACGATTTGATTGCTGATCGGAGGTCAGGGCGGTTAAGGACTATGACACGACGATACGCCGATGGTTGATTTAGCGCTGACCATTAGATCTGTGAAGTAATGGATGGTCATGATTTGATCACTGATCGGAGGTCGGGGCGGTTTATGGTCGGAAAGGATCAGATAGGCCAGACCCGACGACAATTATGGATGCAGGTTTATAGTTTTTGAAGTCTGGCCTTAGGCTTCCGAAGCAGGGTTTTTTTTTTCCGTGTATCCCGTGTATTCTGATTATTGTTATCCCAGGGTTTTGAAGGCTTAAGGCCTCGAATAACGCTTCCGATAGGTTATTGAATATGGACTAGGGTCTGATGTTGTTGTGGGAAATGTGCCTGTCACAGTATATGCCAAATGTGAGCATATCAGGGGTGCAGAAATGGTATTTGAGACGATGAATGCACCCGATTTGGTTTCATGGAATGCCATGATTGTAGGCTATGCCCAACATGGGCATGGTGAAGGGGCTTTAAAATTTTACTGTCAAATGCAACATTCTTGCACAAGGCAAGACAAGTTTTTCCTTTTCCAGTGTCTTGAGGGCATGTGCAAGCCTAGTAGCTTTAGAACAGGGTAAGCAGGTTTATGAACATGAAATGTGAAATAGAGCATGACGCTATACGAGGATTGAACATGAGAGATCCATTCTTATAGCTTCAAAAAATGATTTAAATGCAGGGATTACACATCAAATAGCAAATTTTAAGCTGTCAATGATGGTAGACTCGGACTTCAAAATAAGGATTCATGACTCTGGGCTAAAGTGCACAGGCCTTCACAAGGGAAAGTTTGAGAGGGTATCCATTTAAAGCTCATGACCTGAAAACAGACTGACAAATGCCAAACAGACCGCATTTGAAGTACATTGGGCTTTAAAGGATATATATTGTTAAAATTGGCAACCAGGGAAAAACTTCATGTGGGTCATCTTATTCATGGCTAATAATATTTTTATTAGATTCCTCTCGTCGAGAGGTGTAGGATTGATATAAATATCATCCAATTCTGATAAGTATTCATGAAGATATGAATTTATTTTGATTATGGAATTATTATCAAGCCGACCTACAACTCATGTAGGCTCAGAAGCCCAACAGTCGCATCTACTCACCCACCAACGTTGTGTATAAATATAAGAGGACTTTTCCTCATTTGGACTCACTCATCTCATCACATCTCTCTCTCTCTACTGCGCAGATATGAGTCTCTTCTCTACTGCGCTGAAATGGGTCTCTCTCTCTCACACATGTGAAGCCGGAAGCTGTTGAATTTGAAGCTGCAACTGCAGAAGTAAAGATTGACTTGCGTGGACTAGAATATCTCCTCTTTGGAACTACACTATAGGTTTATTTGAACCTCCTTTGAAAGCTGCAACTTTTGGTGGTGGAATGAAGTCAATCCGACATACAGTTTGCAAGATATCGACTGCCCTAGTTTGAAGCTGGAAACTGCTGAAACTGAAGCTGCAACTGCAGAAGTAAAGACTGACTTGCGTGGCCTAGAAGATCTCCTCATCTGAACTGCACTGTAGGTTCATCTGAACCTCCTCTGGAAGCCGAAAGTTTTGGTGGTGGAATGAAGTCAATCCGACTATCGGTTTGTGAGATATGGTCTGCCCTAGTTTGATAATGAAGCCGCTAATGCTGATGCTACTGATCTAGGGTTTGCTACTGCTGATATGAATCAGATTTATTGTATTATTTCTCTCTGCTGAATTATTGAAGATAAAAGAAGATTTGATCAAATGGTTTCCCCACACATTGTGGGGTTTGTCCCTGGCTAGCCACCACATCTTGTGTCTCTTGTCTTGGCTTGTTTTCTGTCGATCGTTTAATGTTCTATCTGCACTTTACTTTATGTACATGTGATTGCTAATCGGTGGAATATAATAAGAAAAAGAAGTAAACTGTTATAAGCATAGAACATACCATAACTTAACATGGTATCAGAGCTGAGGTGAAGACAAAGCCCAAGCAAGAGCAAGAGCAATCATTGAAGAGAAGATTGGCAAGGCTATCCTAAAAGAACTATGGGGTCCTCAACACTCTTTCCTGCCGAAGACAAGCTCCATGAGAAAGCTGACTATCACGGATGGAAGATGTCTATCGATCTAACCCTTGAAGATCAAGGAGTGCTGGACCATGTAAGAGGCAATATTGTTGAGCCTTCATCAAATGCATCTGCTGCTGCCTGGAACAAATGGAAAAATGGAGAAGTCAAAACAAAGAAGATCATCCGGGACTCTATCGACAAGCGCTTGGTGGCCTACATCTCTGATCTAGACACCTCCAAGGAAATCTATGACAGACTGGTGAGTTTATTTAAAGTTAACGATGCAAATCAAGTTTTTGTTTCTTAGAAATAAGTTGAGGGAAATCAAGAAGGGTAAAGATGAAAGTATGCAAGCATACTTCTTAAGAATCACCGAGATCAAGAACGATCTCCTATCTATTGGGGAAACCATTACTGATAGAGAAATGGCACTCACAACTCTCGGAGGATTACCATCTGAATGGTATGTGTTCAAGACTACTCTTCTGAACAATAATGTAATTCCTAGTTTCGAGGAATTAATGGCTAGATGCATTCAAGAAAAAACAAGGGTAGAAGAGCAGGAAATGCCCTTGCCTAAAGGTCCTCCTGCTGCTTTTTCTTCTCATGCTAAGAAAAGAAATAATTCTGGGTCTAAATTGAAAAGAAAGGCTGGATTTAAGGGTGGAAGAAAAGGACGATGTTTCATTTTCAATAAAGTAGGTCACTATGCAAGGGAATGCCCTGATAGAAAGGACTCTCACCGTGACGATGATCAAAATCCCTCTCCTGGTAATCGAAGGAATGGAAAATTCAACAACAAAGGAAAATGGAATGCGGGAAATTAAGGAAGAGGGCAACCATTCAAGAAGGCTAGAAATTCCAGGTATGAATCTAACAGGGTTGACGATAAGCAGGCTGAATATTATCTACCAGCTGCTCTATCTACCTCTGCTCGTTCAGACTCAATGGGAATTTGGCTCATTGATAGTGGTGCCTCAAGACACTTCACTGGTTACAAAGAAGTACTCTATAATCTGGTAGAGAAAGAAACTAACCTGGAAATTGTCCTTGGAGATGACATGAAATACCCAGCGAAAGGTGTAGGCAATGTTTCTCTTAAACTGAATCAAGGTAATACAATTCACTTACAAGATGTATTATATGTACCTGATCTCAAAAAGAACCTGGTATCCATCTCGGCAATGGAAGACAAAGGCTATAAGGTAACCTTTAGCGATGGTAAGGTACGCATATGAAAAAATAATGTTAAAGATGCTTTCACTCTTGGGTTTCGAGTTGATTCTTTATATCAAGTCGGTGGAAGTCTGCTAGGTGTCATGTCTTGTGACACAACGCTTCAGTCTGAACTTTGGCATCGGAGGTTTGCCCACCTTCATTACAAAGCTCTACCCGATGTAAGACAGATGGTAACAGGGATGCCTGAATTCCAAGTAGAGAAAGAAGGTGTATGTCCGGGATGTGCCGAAGGAAAGCTCAAAAGGGGACCATTCCATTCAAGTCAAAGCAAGACCTCCGATATATGACAACTAGTTCACTCAGACATATCAGGTATGATTCCTATGAACTCCTTGGGAGGATACTCATATTATCTCACTTTTATATATGACCATTCTTGAAAGACCTGGATATTCTTCTTGAAAAATAAGGATGAAGTGTTCCCTTGGTTCCGACACTTCAAAGCCCTAATCAAGAATCAAACCAAAAAGAAGATCAAGATCTTAAGAACTAACAATGGGACTGAATATGAATCTAATGAGTTCCATGATTTTTGTAAAGAGGCTGGCATCAAGAGGGAGACTACTACACCATATACTCCTGAACAAAATGGTGTGGCAGAAAGGAAGAACCGCATAATTACGGAAGTTGTCCGGGCCATGCTACATGATCAAAGTCTTCCTAAGCTTCTATGGGCTGAAGCTGCAAACACTGCCGTATATGTACAAAATCGATGCCCTCATCAAGCATTGGGTTCCAAGACTCCTGAAGAAAAATTCACCGGTAAGAAACCTGATGTTTCTCATTTTAAAATTTTTGGAAGCCCTATATACTTTCATGTGCCGAAAGAGAAAAGAAATAAATTGGGAGCATCTGGAAAGAAGGGAATTTTCGTGGGCTATGGTGAAAATACTAAAGGCTATAGAATCTATGTAGCCGATCAAAGGGAAGTCATAATTAGTCATGATGTCACCTTTGACGAAGATATGGCTCTCAGCAAGGTGATCAATCTTCTGACTTTGAGGAGCTCTCAAGAAGCCGACACCAAGGAACCGAAAGAAAAGGATGATGAATCAATGCCTGATGTAGAAGAACCCATGGATCCGATTGATCCTCCTCCATATGAGCCTTCCTCTTCTAAGAAGAGGCCTTCATGGCTTAAGGGGTTACTTGATGATGCTGAAGGACATGCTGCACCCCGAGGAACCTTTCGTGAAAGTAAGAAACCTAATAGGTATCAAGGATACCTAACCATCATGAGCACGATCATACAAAATGAGCCTTCGTCATTCTCAGATGTCGTCAAGCATCAAGTATGGAAGGATGCTATGACCGAAGAATATGAGTCTATCATAAAGAATGATGTTTGGGAAGTAGTTCCCAGACCCCAGGACAAGACTGTTGTTACTTCCAAATGGCTTTACAAGATAAATCATGCAACAAATCGAAGTATGGAAAAGTATAAGGTTCATTTTGTTGCTCGTGGTTTATCCCAGAAGGGAGGTATAGACTATGATATTTGCACCTGTTGCTAGATATACGACCATCTGATTGATCATAGCCCTTGTGGCTTCACAAGGATGGAACCTACATCAGATGGATGTTAAGACCGTGTTCTTGCATGGTTCTACCAAAGAAGAGGTCTATGTGGAGCAACCTGAAGGATTTGAGATTTATGATTGAAAATCTCATGTATGCAGGTTGAAGAAGGATCTCTATGGGCTGAAGCAAGCACCACGAGCATGGTATGAGAGGATCGATAGCTACTTGATGAAGATGGGATTCACTAGGAGTGAAGCTAATCCTAACCTTTACTTTAAGGTTGAAGATGAAAAGCCTCTCATACTGGTGTTGTATGTGGATGACCTCTTTCTAACAAGTGAAAACCCTCTCATTCACAAATGTAAGAGGGAGATGGCTTCTGAATTTGAAATGAAGGACCAAGGACTTGAAGTGTGGCAGAAGCTAAGGGAAATTTTTCTATCTCAAGGAAAATATGTGCTAAAGATATTGGAAAGATTCGGTATGATGGACAGCAAGCCTGTGACTACCTTGAGGATCTTAACTTTTAGAAGTTATATGGTAGTGATGTCGGACCAGACTTGGGAAATGCCTCTGAGTTTCAAAAACTCATTCACATTGATGTTCTTGGTAAACCTCCGTCCGAACATATGTTTTGCAGTTAGCATTGTGAGCTCATATTTGGCCGAGCCTCACTCGATTGATGCCAAGAATCTTCTGAGATGTCTTCAGGACACAATCTCTCATGGATTAAGATACACTGCCGGAGATGTGAGACTACTTGGATATACTGATATTGATTGGGCAGGCAATGTGGTGGACCGTAAGAGCACTTCCGGGTACTGTTTCACCTTGGGATCTGCTTCGATATCCTGGATGAGCAGGAAGTAGAAGTCGGTGGCTTTGAGCACCGCCGAAGCAGGATATATTGTTGCTAGCATAACCTCGTGTGAGGTAGTCTAGTTGCGAAATCTCTTCAGTGAGCTGTTTGGATTTACATTGGATACCACTGTGATTCTCTGTAACAACCAGAGGTGGGATTCAATTATTGAGGAATCCCGTATTCGTCAATTGCTCCAGCAGATAGACATCATCTGGGATATGGTAAGTTGATGAGCAAGGAAGCTCCATCACATTAAGATGATGTACAAGTTGATACACCTTGTCAAAGCCCCAAGGAATGATCTAATCTGTGACTTTCCCAAACGACTTGGAGTCGGCAAGAAACCCTTGTACAAGGGTCCTGCATGTTGCATACATTGAGCTCTGGGAGCTCTGAGGGCTTGCGGTTCCTACTGGAGCAACATATGACCACAGGGTGACTCACCCTCCCCTAGTGATGCACACTGGAACAAGATGATTCACTCTCTTGTGGGACAAGATGATTCGCTCTCTTGTGGAACAAGATGATTCACTCTCTTGTGTAGCAAGATGATTAGTTCTCTTGTGAGGCCTGGATTGATGTGTTCTCCATGGAAATTGTAGCAGGATTGATGTGTTCTCCTGTGAGGCCTGGATTGATGTGTTCTCCATGGAAATTGTAGCAGGATTGATGTGTTCTCCTGTGAGGCCTGGATTGATGTGTTCTCCATGGCAATTGTAGTAGGATTGATGTGTTCTCCTGTGAGGACAGGATTGATTAGTTCTCCTGTCGAGGCATCCTACCCATGCAGTCTGGGACTCATGGGAAGTACCTCTCATCTGATCAATGAGCAGGGAAATGAAGTTAGGGACCATAGTAGTACCAATGGACGCATCGTTGTAACTACCGTACTCCCTACGCTAGGATTACCTCCATTGATCTGGGATCAATGATACTGGTCTGGGACCAGTGGTAGGAGTTGTACCATACTATGACGCTGACTTCGGGTCAGTTGAGACTGGTCTGGGATCAGTGGTACATACTCTGAGACTGACTTTGAGTCAGTGGAGGATGATATTGGTCTGGGACCATTGGAGTTGTACTCACTATGACGCTGAATTTGGGTTGGTTGAGACTGGTCTGGGACCAGTGGTACATACTCTGAGACTAACTTTGAGTCAGTATGATACATCCTCGATCATTTCTTCTTCTTCATAATTCAGACAAAAGTAGAGTAGAACAGAACAATGCAAGAGCATAGCAGAACAAAACAAAACAGTACAGATCAATGCAGGGCAGAACAAGACAAAGCAGAACAGGCAAAATAGAGTAGATCAGGGCAAGGGTCAGGCTGTACAAGGCAGTGCATTTGATGGATGAATAGTAACGACCAATGGACAGATTGCAGATGAAGTTCTCCATGGTTGAGAGGGAGTGTTAAAATTGGAAACCAGGGCAAAACTTCATGTGGGTCATCTTATTCATGGCTAATAATATTTTTATTAGATTCCTCTCATCGAGAGCTGTAGGATTGATATAAAGATCATCCAGTTCCGATAAGTATTCATGAAGATATGAATTTATTTTGATTATGGAATTATTATCAAGCCGACCTACAACTCATGTAGGCTCAGAAGCCCAACAGTCGCATCTATTCACCCACCAACGTTATGTATAAATATAAGAGGACTTTTCCTCATTTGGACTCACTCATCTCATCACATCTCTCTCTCTCTACTGCACAGATATGAGTCTCTTCTCTACTGTGCTGAAATGGGTCTCTCTCTCTCACACATGTGAAGCCGGAAGCTATTGAATTTGAAGCTGCAACTGCAGAAGTAAAGATTGACTTGCGTGGCCTAGAAGATCTCCTCTTTGGAACTGCACTGTAGGTTCATCTGAACCTCCTTTGAAAGCCACAACTTTTGGTGGTGGAATGAAGTCAATCCGACGAACGGTTTGCAAGATATCGACTGCCCTAGTTTGAAGCCGGAAACTACTGAAACTGAAGCTGCAACTGCAGAAGTAAAGATTGACTTCCGTGGCCTAGAAGATCTCCTCATCTAAACTGCGCTGTAGGTTCATCTGAACCTCCTCTGGAAGCCGAAACTTTTGGTGGTGGAATGAAGTCAATCCGACTGTCGGTTTGTGAGATATGGTCTGCCCTAGTTTGATAATGAAGCTGCTAATGATCTAGGGTTTGCTACTGCTGATATGAATCAGATTTATTGTACTATTTCTCTCTGCTGAATTATTGAAGATAAAAAAAGATTTGATCAAAGGGTTTCCCCACACATTGTGGGGTTTGTCCCTGGCTAGCCACCACATCTTGTGTCTCTTGTCTTGGCTTGTTTTCTGTCAATCGTTTAATGTTCTATCTGCACTTTACTTTATGTACATGTGATTGCTAATCAGTGGAATATAATAATAAAAAGAAGTAAACTGTTATAAGCATAGAACATACCATGACTTAACATATATTTAAAGTTTTAAGCGTCATTCTTTCACAGAAAATCATAAAAAAAGTCCGACTTAAGCTTGTCAAACCTGTTCCGAACAAGACATGTCCAAGAACAATAGAGAGATCGAAACGAATAAGCTCAACTTTGAGGGCATGAAAATACAGAGCAATGTGTCCATTTTACAATCAATCAAAGACCAAAATCAATCGACCAAAATGATGAGGAGAAGGGGTTTGAAAAAGAAGCCAGGGTGCAGTTGGATTGAGGTTAAGAACACGGTTCATACATTTAAGGCCAAAGACAGGTCCCATCCACAAATAGAGGAGATATATTTAATATTGGAAGAATTAATGGCGGAAAATGAAGGCGGAGGAGTTCCTCATTACCAGAGGGATAGGAGCAGATGGATTCAAAGGCATCGCTGGATAGGGCAATGGAGGACTCTGAGGTTCTCATCTTAGATGCAACCTAGAGAAGTCGGGCATCAAACGCTGAAAGGACAGCCTTTGTCCAGAAAGCCACAAAGGTCCCATGGTGAAAATTTCCACGGTATACTCAGGAACATATACAAACATCTCCCTTTAAAAAGAAAAAAAAAACAAAACATATGACAGTTAATATGCCTGTAAAACACAACTCTAACATGTCTTTACTCAAGTTTTATTGCTTTCCAAGGCAATAAAGAGGGTATCATTTTCAATCTAAAAACAAATTGTTATATATATATATATATATATATATATATATATATATATATATATATATATATATATATATATATATATATTACAAGTCATTATGAGGGTTACAAGCCCTTATAGCAGAAATTTGGGTTTAGTGGGTTTTGGGTCCAGATTTTGAACCTAAGCTCTGATACCACGTGTAAGATCCCATCCTAGGGTCTTCTACCAGATCTATATTCTCTAAAATTAAATGCAATAAGAGACAATAATTTATTTTCTTACAAGACATTTAAATGATGATAATTTACCATTTAGAATATAATTCCTACAATTTAATTAGTGAACATTTCATTTCAATCACTTACATGAGTAATCTATGCATAGAGGAATACCTGTACCGATGGCCTGGTGGAGATGCCCTTGAGCTACTACTCCTACTGGAATGATCCTCTTGAATATTGACTGGATTTACCTCCCTGTTAACTAGGAATTAATTCCTAGCCCGGGAAACCTCCACAGGTTCCCTAGCCCTTTAAGCCCAAGTCCAACTAGATGAAGTGGGTGTGTCCAAGACCAAGATAAACAATACTCCCTTCCTCTCTCTCAACAATTATTCCAAAATCACAGCCAACCAAAACCAAAAGCAAGACCTAGCATCCCCCTTCCTCTCTTCCTCCTTCCCCTTTTATGGCCCCCCCCCCCTCTCCACCTCAACCACCTCTCATTAATGTCATAAAGTCTCCCTCATTCTTATAGTTGACTTCTCTTCTCCCAAGTAAACATGAGAGGACATTTGGGAATGTGATAAGAATAGAGTACATTTTTGGGATGACAGATGAATATATAAATTGGTAATTAGTTGTAGAGGACCATTTCTTCTCCCAAGTAAATGTGAGAGTACAATTTGGGGATGAGAGATGAATATATAAATTGGTAATTATTTGGAGAGGACCATGTCTTCTCCCAAGTAAATGCGAGAGTACAATTTGGGGAAGAGAGATGAATATATAAATTGGTAATTAGTTGGAGAGGACCATGTCTTCTCCCAAGTAAATGTGAGAGTACATTTTGGGAATGTGAAATGAATATTTAAATTAGAATAATGGAAGGAGACCATATCTCATCCAAGATTAAATTTGAGAAGACAAGTTGGGAATTGAATAATAGCAATAATAAATTTTATATCAGTAAATAAAATTTACAGTTTCCCAAATGAAGGTATTCACAAATATTTCTTGATAATTGTAAGTCAATATTTTCAGGTAATGTAAACATTAATAAAATTTACATGATAAGATTAAGTGGGGCATTACACTTAACAGGTCTGACAGGAAGCTGGAAACCTACACTTGAGAACTTCCCTTCAATCAAAGAAAAGGAATGTTGGATTCCTATACCAGTGTCCCATCCTTTGATTCTTTTCATATGAATGAACCAACTACCAATTGGAGTCCTTCCTTTCATAAAGAGTTTGATTCACAGTTATGTTCTTTATAGACATGGATAAGGAAATTGATTAAACAAGAAAACATAGTTTTTTCCCTCATCATATATAGGACTAAGTACCAATTTCTCCATTTTATAGATTCATTTTATTCAATTGATGACCACTAGATTATGCCCATACACCTAAAAGTTTGACACTCGCTTGCAACAATTTTTTGAGAAATTTTCATAGCTAATAGTTCAGTGAAGTTATTTGAACCCCTGTTACAGGTCAATTTGGGCACATCAACCCCAGCTTCTAGATCCATATTATTAGGGTCCATCAACCCCTAATTCAGTTTTTTTCATTCCCTAATGAAGTTAACCTACATCATGTTTGCCTCCCAAGAGTTTCATGTCACCATTCATCCAAAAGGTGTCCCTAAGGAGATCAACGATGGGAGCCTTCTATCAGGCTGCAATGCATTACAGGAACTACACTGTCTAGGTGCTATGCATCACACCTAGCCTTTATTTCACCTGTGTTGAGTGAGATTCATCAAATTTTTGAAATGAATCCATTGGATTCCTCATCCAATGGATGCTTATGGAAGTTTCCAGATGGATGGAGCTCGCTTTTGGATGAGGAAGAGGATGAATGAACCTTAATCCATTATCCCTTCCTCCATGGAACCACTTCCCAATTTTGGCAAAGAATTCATGAGGGCCATTAATGGTTTAACCTCCTCCATTTAGCTATAAATTGACCAAGCATTCAAAGGATGGTCTAGTTTGGAATTTCTTGAGCTAAGGAAATGCTGTTTGAATGAGATTAGTAAGAGTATTGTAATGATGCCGAAATGTTGCTTCATGAGGAGAGAAGGGTTCAAAGATGGAAGGATGACACTAAATCGAGCATGCATCTACATGGGTTGTAATCTTTCCTTCTATCAATAAAGAATTCTAAGTTTTTTCCGTTCATGTGTTTATATGATGTATATCATATTCTTGATTCCATGATATGTTTAGTTAACAGATCGTCATTATTGTATGCTTTGATGGGTTTCTGTCTTAGCTTGTGTGCAAGTACTTTCCAAGCGAGTTAAGTATGAAAAGGAGTGGCAAAATCGGTCAAGGGAGAGAGGGATTGAGTGAAAGTTACAGGTTGGTACCTCTGTTCTTCTTTCTCTTATCTGTTAACTATAGGAAAAACAACGAATTACTTTATCTATTGTTTCTAGACTAGCTTCTAGGTCTAGAGGGTTAGGCATTTGAAGAAACAATAAATTTTCCCAAAACAATCCCCTATCAAACCTAGTTTGAAATTGATATAATGGAAGCATTGAAAAATAGAAGGCCACCTACCCCATGTCACGGTCAGGTTCCTTTGTTGGCTCCATCAAAGAGACCCTAAATATTAGTTTTGGAAATGGAATTGCGTGATAAAATCCTTTGTGGAGAGATTTTGGAGATAGTTTCATTAGGGGATTTCTGAGGTCTAAAATGGGCCTCCTAAGGAAATTATAAAATAATAGTGGAAATAATAAAATAATATTAGATTACATCATCAAATCTTAAAGGGAAAAAAGAAAAAAACTATTTTTTGAACTCATATTTTCAATTTATCTCCCTATGGGCTTACTCAAATTTCGAGCAAAAACACTCGTTGGATGAAAAATTGGATTCCTCATCCAAGGAGTACCCATGTTGCATACTTTTGATCGACCCTACTACATGAAAAATGACAAATACATGAAAAACATGATTGCAATCATGTTTTTTCATGTATTTCTCATTTTTCATATAGTAGGGTCGATCGAAAGTATGCAACATGGGTACTCCTTGGATGAGGAATTAAATTTTGCATCCAAAAAGTATTCCCACTCGAAATTTGTGTAAAAACTTAGGGAGATCAGTTGAAAGTACGAGTTGAAAAAGTAGTTTTATTATTTTATTATCTTTTAATCTTTTCATTTTTTTACTCCAAAAATGGTGAATCATCCCCCATGGTTGACATCATCATCTTGAATCCTATTGGTTTTTATCAAGTTTATTTTCTTTGTACATTTTTCTTAGGAGGCGCATTTTAGACCTCAAAATTCCCCTAATGTGAGGCAATAGAAGATAGATTTGTCTTGAACTACACATTTAAAAGGAGCCATGCGTCTCTCTTCAAAAATTGCAGTATTCTTGGCCAGCCATATGCCTTAAGGCTACTATTATTTCCAGGGCTTTGAATTCCTTTAGAGCAGATTTTTTTGCCATTTTGTGAAACAATACTATACAAAAACCCCTTGCTATCTATCCTTTGTTCTAGAGAGAAGGCCCATTTCAGTGCACATGGACCTTTCATAATAGTTTCAAGAGATTCTTTGCACAAGGGAATTCTACCCAAACAATGTATGTTCCTTCTTTGAAGGATACCCCATGTGAGTTCTTTGTCTATGATAGGAAACCATATAAATCTCTTATATTTTAGAGGATATTTAATACTCCACAATGGTTTCCACTTCCATTACATATCCTAAAACCTGTTTGGAACAAACATGGCCTTGTATCCTAGATTCAAAGTGTAAAGCTCCAAACTAGGATTTTTTCACCATATTTTTTTTGAATGCTAGAGGCCATCTAGAGCCTATTTGTTGATGTATTTTCAATTTAGAGATGGATTGCGCTCAATGTTATTTTGGTTATGTGCACCCTTACATGCTATATAAATGAGAACTTGTAGTTTGTGGACTTGTGGTTGATAAAGATTATAACTACTATATGAATGATGTAATATGGTTTAATCCATGTTTTATGTTTTTTATCGTTGATTAATCATTCTACATGCTTTAGTTTGACATATATGCATCAAAATATATAAAAATATATATTATATAAAATTAGCTCCCAAAATCTTACCCGACCCATGATATTTGGAAAATGTCGCTCCCCACATCTGCTTCCACTCGCACTCCCAAGAAGCCATGATCCCACATAGGGATACCGCACCATACCCTTAATCATTTAACTTTCAAAACTTGATAAATCTAGAATTATCAATTGTAATACAAATGAAGAAGAAATAAAAATGTACCTAAATAGTTTCCTATCATAGGTTTTGTGGCATCAACATGAGGTCCAATCACAACCAAAATTTTAATCTGATTTGTTGATAGGGGCAACAATCCCTCATTTTTTAGAAGAATTATACCTTCCTTGGCTACTTCAATAACCATCTCTTGATTTTGAGCACTGTAGATTGGAATAATTCTTGCCTACCTCAAAGAAACCTAATCTCATCATAACAATGTATATGTTTATTGAATCTTTATCCATATTTGATTCCTTGGCCTTTCCCCACAGAACTATAGATTCTAGATAATTTTGATAGAATGATCCACAATCAAAGTCTAATCCTGATTCAAAGGAAAATCCCATGCCATGGAGTGAATTATTCATTTTAATGAGACACAAGATTAGGAAAATATATGGCCTATGCCTTATTCAAATAAAGGTGAAGTATATCAAAGCCACAAGTATATCCAAAGCTAAGAAGCCCCTGAAACTTGAACCAAGGAATAATGGCTGGGAGCCAATAGTTCATGATCCTGAACTTACTTACTGAAGGTTGGGGACTAATCCCCCAGAATCACAATTCTCCTGCTCTTAGTGTTGGGCTCATATCAACTCTTGCTTAGGGTTGAACATGGACATGTGTTCCTTTGGGATGTGGGTCAATTAGCCATGACTTTGTTGTCTTTGTTTCATTGACATCTGTGTGGTTTGTTGTATTGTCATGTTATTGTTGCATGTTAATAGCATTTTTGGTGTTGAACCCGCATGGTTTTTTGTTTTGCTATTGGTAGTTGTTTAAGAAACCTGCTGATATTTTTAAATAAAATGCTAGGACATGCATTTATTATTTATATTAATGGTTAGAGGAAGAATTTTATTAAAAAAAACCAAAATTTTGGTCCAAAATAATAAATAATGGAATTTTCATTACACCTATTAATGCATCATATACTTGTAGTAAAGTACATTTTTTCATTATTAAAAAAAAATAAAAAAACAAAAATAGTCATAAAAAATGGTCTAATCCTATGACTGCCCATAGTGATTTTCTAAAGCATTTCTAACACTACAATTTCACAAAATTATTGAGTAGAATGGTGACATTAATGTCCAAGTACAGGAGATGGTGACTGAGCATGGATTTGACTGTGTAAGTGTTTGGCCACAAGAAGGTTTTGTTCCCTTGTGAAGTCATCATGCCTACTATAGCAGTGGCCAGCCTACCTATGATGGGTAGCTCGAACATGATTGGTTTTAGAAGACTTGTTTACCTGTGTGATTTTGTGTAAATATTTGATTCTATTAAACATCTGGTAGCTGCCTTTACAACTTCTGATTCTTTCCAACCACATTTCCCTTATGTTCTTTGTCATTTTCTGACTGTCCTAGGGCACAGGATGAATTTGCGTTTGACTGCAAATCTCCCATGTCTAGTGTTTTGTTCCTTCAATATAGTTTTATTGGCATCTCCTTGTTTACTTACTAGAGATCAATCATTCTCCCTGACAATCTGCAACCTGTCAATGTCTTAAAGGTGTTAGTTCAGTTTGCATTCTGTTCGATCTCAATTCAGTCATGAATAATTTGTGTTTGGATGCAACTTGTCCACATCCAGTGTTTCGTTGCTTCACTTAGTTTTGGTGCCACCTTTGTTTCCTTATTGGATATTTTCATGTTGTAATAGACTGATTCTCCAGAAATATCTACAATTTTTCCACATCTGATAGTGATCTAAGTTTTGACCTAGAGTCTTAGTGAGTTAGCTGACTTGTGAGTCAAAACAACTAAGTTGGAGAGAATCATAACCTTGCTCCAAACTAGCTCCTTTCCCTGATCCAAGTTAAAAGTCTTGCTACTTCAAGTTAAAAATTTCTCCTTCAATCACAAGAACCATTTTTGTTGTTTAGAAATTCTATTTTTGCTACTCAGAAATTCCTTACAAGCTACTACCCTAGCTTCTCTCACTTCTCTTCACGTGAAAAATAAAAATTTAGAATTTTGGGAGCTTGTGGTTTCCTGAAAAGTGTACTTGGACCCATAGTAAAAGTAAAAAAAAACAAAAATAAGTGTAATTTCCTGTTTTTTTTTTGCCATTAGATTTGAAAGGGGATCATTTCCAAGTGTTCCATTTTAATAGGTGACATCCCTGGAATAACTAGGAACCTCCCCAAGGTGCCCCCTCCCCCCAAATTATAGGAAACATAGACAATACAACTGGTACCATCCCTTGTGAAACCATTGTTTGAGTGAAATTCAGTGCATCAATGCTAAAGTTTGTTGTCATCAAATAAGATACTTTGATCATTGGGCAGTTAGGGACCTTATTCTACCATTGTTTCATGTTGTATGGAGTTTCTTGACCTTTTTGAAATGTTAAGTTTTACAATGCATATGCAGGTGTTCATTGAACTACTATTCTTTAAAAACACACCCATGTCATATTTCTGTGTTCCTATGTGTTTATTCTAGTATCATGGGTTTACTGAACACTTTGTAACATGTATTGTAGAATTTATGGCTTCATTACTACTGAACATTTTGTAACATGTATTGTAGATTATAAGGCTTCTAGTAATGTGAGGACGTCTGCATCTTTTACTATTAGAAATTACATCTCATATGGAAATATAAATTAGAATGTGATGGACCCTTAGCTTTCAATATAGGCTTTTCCAGTGTGCTTTTATATTCTAAAATTAGGAATCTGTTTCACCATTGAAATTCCACCTTTTCATTAATATGTAAAATTATGGCATTTTTTCTCTTATGCATATTGTACCTTTAAACAAGTGCATTATGTCTATATTTGAGCATGGAAGTCTTTAGAGAAGGATGTTCTGAATATGGAGATTAAATGTCAAAAACTGGTCTTTTTACCTTCACAAAAAAGTCTTGTGGTTTATGTGAAGTATATCAAAGCACTTAACAAAGTCTAACTTCATATCTTGAGCCTTAGTTTCTGCTCTTCTCCCTCCTATCTCATCATGTTGTATTCATCTAGCATTGCTAAAAGTGGAATTTGATTATTTCAAGGACATAAAAGGAAGTGAATGTAGATGGAAATCTGCCATGAAAAACTGTCCATAAACATACTTAAATAGTTTAAGTTAATTAAAATAGTAAATGCTCATAAGCTCTGTAAATGGATTCCTTTATTCTGTACATGATTTGGGTTTTCAATCTGTGTTAGGTCCTGAAGTGGGTATATAATGCTTAATTGTGCATTGACTCAACTAGTTTGGGTTACAGATTACATGCTTTACCATCCAAGCATCCTTATCATTTATACAATTTACACAAAGTCCATTTATCCTTATATATATATATATATATATATATATATATATATATATATATATATATATATATATATATATATATATATATATATATATATATATAGATATAGATATATATATATATATATATATATATATATATATAGATATATATATATATATATATATATATAGATATAGATATATATATATATATACAAGACTCGCAACCTAGATTTGTTTTTGGTCCGTAAGAGCTTCAATCCATTTGTAATTCATTCAGGGTGTAGCAAGGCACTATGAAAGGAAAAGGAACATTTACAGTGTCATATAAGTCAAACATCTATTGGAAATTGACAATTCTTCATATTTCTAGAGAACGTGCTTAAATCTAAAAGTTATTTCAAAGGAAAGAAAATCTGATCCAGTTAAATACTGTTTCTATGATGGCAAGTCTTAGATTGTTTTATTTGTTGTTTAACTTATTTTATGTTTTAGAGCATTCAAATCCATTGTTTGGTTGTTATACATCATCATTAAATTGTAACCCTCTAAAGACATTGTATGAAAATACTTCTTATATGGAAGTTTTGTTTGGTATAATGGTATGTCACGAGACTGTAACAATACATGACATGCTATTCTCACTCCATCATTGTATTCAATTATTGTTTTTTCTATTTATTAATATTATTTATTTTTGTTCATGGAATGCAGTGTCTGAAGTCAAAATAGATGAACTCAATACTTGAGATCAGGAGATGTTGATATTGAAGGTTAGTTTTCAAGTTTTGACATATGCAATGTGTGTAAATTAGGATTTTAGTAGCAAGCATGCTATTTTTTTTGTTGAAATGTTGCTTCATTCCTAATTTTATTTTGTAATTCCAATGTGCAATTGGCTTAGAAATCATGAGTGCTATGATTCGAGTGCCAACATTCGAGTATGTGAAGCAATGATGAATTTATTGAGTTTTGTATTCCTAATAAGATATTATTAATGCAGAAGAAGGCTGAAGAGATTATCCCACATTTGAAAGGAAAATGTATATATCTTATTGGTAAGTTGTTGGTAATTAGATATCTATGGGTTCTACCTAGGAATGACAACTTGTGGTGGTTAGTTATTCGGGCAATATATAAGCTATTCCCTATTTACATTGTTGGGTAAACCAAAATATTCCTTTTGCAGGTATGATGGGTAGTGGTAAGACAATTGTTGGAAATATTTTAGTAGAAGTCTTGGGATATTAAATTTTACCTCTCTAATTATTGTGGTGTATTTTTCATTCACCCCAATTTCATGCACCCTAGAAAAAATTTGTTACAATGATTAGTTGGTGGAGGAGGCCTCAGGCAGTGCACCTGTAGCACAGATTTTCAAAGAGCGCAATGAACAAGGCTTCAAAGATTCTGAGGTAATTAGATTACAAATATTTTACAGTTCTTATAGCACCATCCTCTAGAGTTATGACTCAAAATTATTCACCTTTAAGACAATGTGTTCTATGTTGTTTACATCATTGTGCAATCTGCGAGTTCATATCTAGTGAAGATCCTTAAATTGTTTTACTCAACTACATTGTATGAATAGAAAATATTTTCATTCTCTTTTGTTTTGTGTTTTGGTGTCAGTAATTCCATGTTGATTTAGAAAATAACAACTACTTTATTTTCTGTTTGGTGCTTTCTTATATTACAAATTACCAGAATCCTTAAATCTTGTTTTCACAGTTAGAATCTACAATATTTAATGTTGAACTGATTGGTTTTAGTGTCTAGTTGACAAAGTGAAGTGCTGAAGCAATTATATACTATGTATCATTTAGTCATTTCCATTAGAGGTGGTGCTGTAGTTTTTTCTCAAAATTAGATAGGAATCTGTTATGTTCCGATTCGGATTTCATAATCAACCTTCATATTTTTGTTATTATATGGTGGATTGATGCAACCCTTGTATTGTTAGTAACATGTATTTTTAGATGAGTAATGGAAATATGGAAGCATTAGGTAGAATTATTAGAAGAATATAACTGTAGTTACCCTAAATATCATAACCCAACAATTTTTTCGAGCTTGCCCAATTTACGTGGGTCATGAAGGGGCAACCTATTTCTGATCCTTTCATTGAAGGGTCATATAGATTGATTAGATGCCCATATAATTTTTCCTTTTTCATGTTACTCTATCCTTTCTCTGCGGCTTCTGATGAAAGGATATTTTGGGGTATACCAATTTCCCCTTTCTTTATAAATTTTGATTCTGAGGCCTGTGGGTATGGCCCACTTAACTTTCGCAAGAGTTTTATATTTCACTTAAGCCTCAAAACCCGGGACCATAACATATCGGAATAACATGGAAAACACAGGAACAACACGCCTGGACACATAAGCCGGATCTCAAAACTATCCACCCACATCTATAACTTCATCGGGTTCGGCTCATCAAGCTACCTCTGCAATGCTGCTCCGATCTTCAATATCTCTAATCTCCGATCGGTGCTTGGCTTCATCGCTATCAGTCATCGGTGGTTCGGCCCATCAGTAATCGGCATATCCCACTATCCATTAGGCTTACCTCTCCGATTTGTGATCAATGATTAGATCGTGACCATCGATCTTGAATTTCGATCTAATGGTTGATGATTAATTGCAAGATCATAATTGCACTGTTTCAAGGGCTGATTCTAATAACTACAGAAGGTTTCCATCGATGTGATAAAGCAGCGATCGCTCATCGCAACTATCCAAGACCTGAGGTCCACCCTTTGTGTATGAAATTTTCCGATGCAATATCACTTGTGCTGCTCCACGCGATTTGATCTTGTTCATTGATCTATGAGATCCAATGGATCCCGTGCATTCTCTCATTCATCCACCATTTGATGGATTTCTATGATAAAACATAGTTCTGCAACCAAACTCTGTCTACACACGACATCACTCCATAATAGTTAACTTTTTTATCAATAGATCGTCATCAATCCTCATAGTGATCGATGGTCAATCAGTAATTCGGAAATATTGAAACATTCAATTATCTATAAAATACACACATTATACAAATTCAATAATGAAACACACTTTATTATTATACATGATATGAATACAAATCTAAGGCATTTCAGCCTTAGGAACAAGCTCCCTTCAATTACATTTTGACCACTTTGGTTTACAAAAATTCTATTTGTCACTCTCTATCTCCCTCTGTCTACGCAGGTTCATATATATAAGAAATATTGGATTGGATCAGTGGAAGGATCTGATCAAGGGGTCAGATGCTCCCACATCAGACTCCCGAGGCACAGAAATTTATGACCTCGTGGTCATATGCTTCTCCTTATCCTTAGCAATTCTACTCACTTCTCAGTGGAACTACCTTCATAATCTTCTGTGTGCTGCAACCAATCTCTGCAGTAACAGTGTTCTCTACTACATGATACCTCACCAACCTTTCTCCTTAAGCCTCAAAACATGGGACCATAACATATCAGAATAACATGGAAAACATAGGAACAATGCACTTGAACACATAAGCCGTATCTCAAAACTATCCACCCGCATCTATAACTTCATTGGGTTCGGCTCATCAAGCTACCTCTGCAACACTCCTCCGATCTTCAATATATCTGATCTCTGATCGCTGCTTGGCTTCATCGCTATCGGTCATTGGTGGCTCAGCCCATCAACAATTGGTGTATCACACTATTTGTTGTGCTTACCTCTCCGATTTGTGATCAACGATTAGATCACGACCGTCGATCCTGAATTTTGATCTAACAATTGATGATTAATCGCAAGATCTCAATTGCACTTTTTCAAGGGCCGGTTTCGATAACTCCAGAAGGTTTCCACCAATGCGATAAAGCGACGGTTGCTCATCGCAACTATCCAAGACCTGAGGTCTGCCCCTTGTGTATGAACTTCACCGATGTGATATCACTTGTTCTGCTCCATGCGATTTGATCCTGTCCGTTGATCTATGAGATCCAATGGATCCTGTGCATTCTCTCATTCATCCACCATTTGATGGATTTCTGCGTTAAAACACAGTTCTGCCACCAAACTCTGTCTACACACGACATCACTCCATAATAGTTAACTTGTTTATCAATAGATCACCATCGATCCTCATAGTGATCGATGGTCGATCAGCAATCCAACAATACTGAAACATTCAATTATCTATAAAATACACACAACATACAAATTCAACAATGAAACACACTTTATTATTATACACGATATGAATACAGATCTAAGGCATTTCAGCCTTAGGAACAAGCTCCCTTCGATTACATTTTGACCACTCTGGTTTACACAAATTCTATTTGTCACTCTTTATCTCCCTCTGTCTACACAGGTTCATATATATATAAGAAATATTGGATCGAATCACTGGAAGGATCCAATCAAATCCACTCCTTGATTTCCTCTCACAAATATCTCAACAAGCCTTAAATCTCTCTATAGCTCGCTATATGGATATATATGAATACATGGTAGATTACATTAATATTTAATTAAGTCCATCAAATCACTCCGTTTTAATAGATTTTTCCCTTGTGTTGCTCTAATGGTCCACGTACTCCTCCTTCTTCGCTCAAAATTTGCAATTTTGATTAAGGGGTCAGATGCTCCTACATCAGCTTCTCTATTTGGCTAATCATGTTTTTAATTTTATTGAAATAATTCACCATTTCACAATCATAATTCGTTTGCATTGTCAACAATGATTTGGTTAATTGGTGAGTGGTGAGGTCAATTGATCAAAATTAATTGTCGACTGACGTTTCATTTTTGTTGTGGTCTGCATCTAATCAAATGGTGTGTCTAGAAAGAAAAAAAGGGGTGCAAGACCTAGACATTTATTTTCAAATAGTTACCTTTCAGATCATGCACCGAAGCTAAGGAAATCCCTGTTACGGGTGCAACTCAAGGTGTGCTTCTGGAAGAAATATGAGTCCAAATAAAATTAACCTTTTTGAAAAATTTTATCAGTATTTTCTACAAAATATATAAACCCCCATAAATTTCAAGTTTTTTTGATAATTTTTTTCGAGAGAAAAAATAGGGTGCAAGACCTAGACATATTTTTTTCAAATAGTTATCTTTCAGATCTTGCATCGAAGCCAAAGAAATCCATGTTACCTGGTGCAACTCCAAACCTCAAGATGTTCTTCCAAAAGAAATAGGAGTCCAAATAAAATTAATCTTTTTGAGAACTTTTATCAACATTTTCTACAAAATATATAAACCCCCAGAAATTTTAATTTTTTTGGATAAATTTTTCCCATATCTTTTATTTTACATGATTATAAGTATTTACTATTTACCAGTTATTCTACACTTACATGAAAAAGGGTTCCTTAATTTTTCGTTATATAAGACATGATTCTGTAATGCTTTCTTTCTTCATTCTCCCACTCTTTGTGGCTGATTAAAAGTAAAAGGATTTTTTTGTGAAAATATATTTCTTCTCGAAAGTTTGGCATCCATATTGTGCAAACAATCCCATTACAACAATTTGCTAAATTTGAAAATAAATGCACACCTTTTCCATGTCACAAAATATAATGTAAAATTTCGTTTATCAGTAATAGATCAACTGTTTACTAGCATAGGCTTGATTTTTTAAATTTATTTTCTTTACTGAGGATTAGATGACTTCTATGTTTGCAAAAATTTATTCTTGTTCCTGTACAGGGATTCATCCCTTACTACCACTCTTTGTTACTGTTAGCCCTGAGGTGCAGTGCTGCTATTTTGAAGACTAAAGGAGGGAAATGGCCTATTTTGCTGTCATGGAGAGGTTCCCATACGGCCCATCACCTCAATTTTCTCACTCATCCACTCCCATTCACATTCACTTATGTCCTAAACCAACCCTTACACCATAACAAAACCCACTTTTGCCTTGGCCCTACTTGAATTAACCCATTTTTTCCCCCCTATGCCCTGAAAACCTTACCTTTCCACCCATATGCACCCCTTTGCACATTTCTCGAGGTCATCCCATACCTTCGTGTCCCCTCGCCGTCAATCTTCCCACTGATCTGATGGTCTGCACTTCACCTGACCGACGTGATATGCTTGATCAATCATCACCGTTAGATCATTTCCGCCAGATCTAACTGCTATCGTGCATATTGCTCGGGAAACAAGCGAGAGGGATACCTGCCCGATAAAATCGATTTCCTCTCTCTCCTCCACTGCTACATGGTGCGCAATGAATGGAATCAGGCGAGCTCTGATCTTTACCACTTACTGCTCAATGATCGCCTAATAGAAACCATTTCCGCTTGAATAAAATTGCTCTCGGGCATTATCCTTCGAGCACCTCTTCTGCCTGATAGCCGTCTAATCTACCCATCCAAGATCTGATGGCTCGGACTTATTCCACTCCCGCCATGACTTCAAGCCTCTGGTAATTGATCTTCTCTGTCCATTCCTCTCGATCCAACGACCCTCATTCACAATCACCACATCTCATCCTCCGCCGCTTGACCAACATCCCGACCATCGATCCACGCCATCCAATGACCCATGTGCCCCCATACTCCACTTCCCATCAGTCACCTGGGGAGGAAATTTGTTGGCTCTGTTAGTGTTTTTGATAGTCAGATAGTTGAACTGAAATAATGGAATACATGGATGAAAGGGGAAAAACAATAGCACAATGCAACCGAACCAACAGAAATGATCATGGAACATCACTGGCATGAGCGAGCCACTCGACAGCGTGACAAAATTACTAGAGTTTGATTATCGTGTTTGTTAGAAACAGAGCCCTCTGAGCTCATGTTTGTCTAGTTATGGCATCAAGTAGTTAGAAGACAGAGGGGATAGATTAAGACATCTTGAGCCTTAGAGAGTTCAAGAGTATTGTAAAAAGCCTATAAATGGCTGAAAGTTTGAATGAATAGGGGTTCAACTTTTGGAGACTGTGGATACTCTGTTCCTTCTAGCGTCTCATCTTCATTCCAATAATACAAGCTTATTTTGCTGTTACATGTTCAATTTCCATCTTCTCCTCTATTCTAAGCTTGCATTTGAATAGGTTATTCATGTTTTCTTATGTGTCTAATGCCAGATAACTATCATCTATCTCTGCGTTGATAAATTAGATTTGCAAGCTTCATTTAATTTCTATAGCTAGCCATTAATATGTGTTTATATATGTATCTGCTGGTACAGTCAGGATTCTCCATCTATTCATTAAATCTATAAACTATTGAGCATTAGTGGTCTAAAGCCTTGTCAAGTTGAGGGTGTTCATGCATTTCTTGAGTGGAAACAGAGTTGAAACAATCATCTGACTTGATCTAAACCCAAATCTATTCCAATAGTTCAGAGAATGTTATTGAAGATTTATATTTTACCAGTCATCTTCGAGTTACAACCTAGGAGAGTTTCCTGGAGTGCTAACATAATTGGCGCCACTGTTGGGGAGAGGAAACTGAAGCTCAACTTCCCTGGGGGATGAAACAGATCTAGCTTTGATGATAGACAAATCCTAGACACTATTTGGGTTGTAATCATCTATCTGGAGACTCTACTGGAGGACGAACCTCTTGGAAACTCCACTCCATATTTCTAGCTCAGTTTGTGAGGCATACTCGGAGAAATCCTCAAAAGCCATGAACTGACCCAGTACTTGACCCTGAAAAAATCATCAAAGAAAGAAAGGAATTGCATAAAGGAGCATCAGGTTCAGGTAGCTCTAAACAATATTCTATATCTCTTCAAGAAAATCTTATAATAGAACAAATACATGTTGAGAGTATAGCATCTAATACTAGCAGTGAAGAAAAAATCTCAGAGATTCATAGAGCTCCTTATTCTTTAGGTGATTCTTTCATTGTAAGCCCAAAGGAAACCTCTCCTCCTATCCATCATACTCCTTTAGTCTTATCAGTCACTCCTCAACCCTCTATCATTTAGACTTCCAGTACCCTTATAGTCACCACAGCTATGGTATCACCTACCAAAATGGAAAGAATCATAGTTGCTAGGTATGGACCTCTAGTACTGCCCACTCCTTTGAATGCCATGCCTACTGGAGAATATCAGAAGTATATTCTTAAGTTCATTGGGACTGAAGGTGTTACAACTGAGGAACATCTTGAATCATTCTATAGCTAATAACCTGGACATTAGTGAAGCTGGTGTATGGATGAGAGTCTTTGTCCAAAGTCTAGATGGAGAGGCTAGAAAATGGTTCAGAGAACTGACCCCAAGGTCTATAGCAGATATTGAGGCTTTAGATGATGTATTCCTAAAGCATTGGGGGGATAAGAAGGATCTACTCTACTACCATACCGAGTTTGGGAACTTAAAGAGTGAAAATGGTGAGTTGTTGCTTGATTTTAATAAAATGTTTAACCGCATGTACAACAAGATACCAGCTGAAGTAAAACCCGCCACTACATCTGCTAAACTCACCTATGCCAGTGCCTTTGATTCTGACTTCTATCTACTGTTGAGGGAGAGACGATGTGCTACCTTGGTTTATGCAGGATGCAGCCTTGGAGGTAGAATCAAACATCATGGCTGCAGAGAAGCTCAAGGGGAATGTTGATAGAAGGAGACAAAGGGGCAAATATTCATCATCTTCAGATCCCAAGATAGATAAAATGACCAAGATGATAGAGTAATTAACCTCTGAAATATCCAAATTAAAGGTTGAGTAGCACCCTGGGAAAGGAAGAGTTCCTAATATCTTTGCTCCTAGAAATCCAAATACATATAGAAGAGCTAATGAGCAATTGTAGATTCTGAAAAGAAGCAAAGATGCCAATGAAGACCAAAGGGTGAAGACCCATTTCTAGAATGTAGTCATGGAAGAAGAACAATTTGAAGAAGATGATGAGATCCATTGTCTAGAAGATAAAGGCAGTGCCTCCTTTTTGACCTTAGCTACATATGAAAAGTCATTATTCAATGACCAGATCAGCCAAGAGTGGGATGGTGGAGCTGTTTTGCAAATTGGTGATCAACACAAATATGATCTAAGGTCGAAGATGAATAATGCCAAGGAAACTCCTGTTCAAAAAGCTATTGTCCCTACAATACAACAAGGTAATAAGCAGAAACAACCGACAGTTGATCCCATCATCCTCAAAGCTCTAGCTCATGAAGTAAGAGGCCTTGATAAGTCTCCTTCTCCTTTCAGTTTTGAATCAGAAATTCAGAAGCTAAGAATACCTATACCTCTGATTGAACTAGTGAAGAATGAGTCCTTCAAGAAATCTATCCTCGAGGCCCTTGAGCCTAAAGCCATCCAAGCCTCTACTGACTATGTAAATCTACAAGATGATAAACCAACTGTTGTTCTCAGCCCAATGGTTGATAATTATGATGACAAATCCCCATCATTCTTTGTCTATTTGACTCTTCATGGCAAAATCCTCCACAACTACCTTCTGTACATAGGAGCCAACCATAATCTAATGCCCAAGGCTATCATGGATGAATTGGGTCTTGACATTACCAAGCCTTATCATGACCTGTTTTCTTTTGACTCTAGAAAAGTGAAATGTTTGGGATTAATCAAAGACCTAGCCATCACCTTGTTTCAACTGCCCATGAAGAGCATGATGATGGATATTGTGGTAGCAGATGTACCCCCAAAGTTTTGCATGTTGCTTTCCAGAGGTTGGATCAAGAGATTAGGTGGAACATTGCAAAATGATCTGTCCTATGCTACTGTCCCAGTTTTTGGAGGTGAAAGTAGGATATTATACAGAGAAGATCAGTTGGATTATATCATCAGTGATGAAAGGAATCCCACTAATCATCCCATCTATGCTGTCGACACTGATTTTGGAGCCTATATTATTCAGATTGAAGAATCCCAGTTGGCCTCCATGTAGCTTAGGAAACTGGTTTGCTAGATCACAGCGGAAGAAGGCCCACAAATTTGGGACATGTTCTTTGATGGAGCTTGCTCTAAGGAAGCTGCAGGGGCAGGTGTAGTCCTTGTGTTCCCCACACAAGAATGCATTCATTTATCTTTCAAGTTAACTTTTCAGGTCACAAGTAACATAGTAGAGTACGAAGCCCTCATATTAGGCTTAAACACTACTAAAGAAATGGG
Organism: Pinus tabuliformis; assembly: GCA_031772625.1. NCBI lineage: Eukaryota > Viridiplantae > Streptophyta > Pinopsida > Pinales > Pinaceae > Pinus > Pinus tabuliformis. The sequence continues at coordinate 1,680,192,104 of CM062816.1, read as the reverse complement.
CATCAAAGGTTTGAAGGTGTTTGGAGATGCAGACCTTATCATTCAGCAGGTGAACAAAACTTTCCAAGAAAAGCATCCAAGGCTGAAAGCATACATAGATGAGCTATAGAAGCTCAAGGGTTATTTTAATAATTTCAACATCTCTTACATCCCTAGAATGAAGAATCAGCTTGCTGATTCCCTTGTTGTGTCTGCTAGCAAGTTTATTCCCCCTTTTCCTCCTAAATTGACTTATGAAGCTCAGGTGAAATATAAAACATCTCTACCTGACAATGTCAAATACTGGAAAGTTTTTGAAGATGATGATGAAATTAATAGGTTTTTACAAGTCATTGATGAATTTTCTGAAATGCACATTGACCAAGAAAATGAAACCATTGAAGAATGCAACCAGTCCAAGCTAAAGGACGAAATTGGTCAGGACAACATTGTTTAGCTACCTAGTAACCATATACCCAAAGGATTGGTGCCCTAGAGAATTTGTTTGATCATAATGATGTACCTTATAAGCCTGCCAAAAAAGAAAATGAGTCTGCAGTTCATAGACATAATGCAGGGAGTCCAACCCATCCAAAGTACATAAATCTGTCCACTCACTTGTATTCTGCCCAAAGTTCTAAGTATTGCACCCTGATGAAACAATTTGTTGATATTTTTTCTTGGGAGTACAATGATCTTAAGACCTATGACACAAACATCATTTAGCATAAGATTCCACTAGAGAAGAACACCATCTCTTTTAAGAAGAAATTAAGACCTATCAACACTCTCTTATTGCCTTTGATTGAAAAAGAAATCAAGAAGTTGTTGGATGTCAAGATCATAGTTCCCCTAAGGTATTCAAAGTGGATAGCTAACCTTGTGGTAATGAGAAAGAAGAATGGAGAAATCAGGCTTTGTGTTGACTTCAGGAATTTGAACAAATTCTCTTAAAAAGACAACTACCCCCTGCCTAAGATGGAACACTTGCTGCAAAAGGTTTTAGGGGCTAGAGTCATGTCTTTCTTAGATGGATTTTCAAGTTACAATCAGATCGCTATACATCCAGAAGATCAGGAAAATACCACATTCACTACTACTTGGGGCACTTTCATATACTCCAAGATGCCTTTTGGACTGATGAATGCTGGGGCTACTTTTCAGAGGGCCATGGACATAGCCTTTGTGGGAGAGAAGGACAAGTTTGTCCTTATTCACCTTGATGACATAACAATATTTTCCAACAGTCACAAGGATCATTTGAAACATTTGAAGAAGGTGTTTCTAAAGTGTAGAAGGTTTGGAATTTCTATGAACACAAAGAAGTCACAGTTTTCTCTAGAAGAAGATAAACTTCTGGGACATATTGTTTCTATTGAAGGTGTGAAGATCGATCCAGAAAGAGTTCAAGCAATTTAGACATTGTCCATCCCAAGGTCAAAAAGGGACACTCAATCTTTCCTAGGTAAGATTAACTTTGTCAGGAGGTTTATTCCAAACTTTGCAGAGCTAGTGAAGCACATCACTTCCATGCTGAAGAAAGGATCATAAATAAAATGGAAAGACGGTGCAAGAAGCTCTTTTGAAGCCATCAAACAAGCTATCATGGAAGCTCCCACTCTAATTAACCTAGATTACACCAGGGAGTTTTATATCTTCTCTTTTGCTTCTTATGATACACTTGCAGCTGTTCTATTGCAGAAAAATGATGAAGGTGTAGAGCACCATGTAGCCTTTTTCAGCAAAACTCTGAGGGATGCTGAACTAAGGTATGATCTTATTGAAAAACAAGCTTATGCACTCATAAAATATTTAAAGGCATTTAGAATTTATATTATGCATTCCAAAGTGGTTGTGTATGTACCTTCAGCCTTAATAAAAGATGTCTTAACTCAGCCAGATATTGATGGAAAGAGAGCTAAATGGATTGCAAAATTCATAGAGTTCAACATAGAGGTGAAGCCCACCAAGCTTGTCAAAGGCCAGGGCTTGGCTAAGCTTATGGCTGAGGAAAATTACAGTTTGTTAGACATCAATTGCATGGGTTCAAATTCAGGTGGTGAGAAGACAGAGGAAGCAGCAGAAGAGCAAGAGAAAAATCAGTCTTTGGCTGAAAATCTAGCCACCTGTGAATGGTATTTCAGTGTAGTTCATTTTTTGCAGAAGCTAGAAGTCCCCCCAGGGCTTAGCTCAAGTCAAGCCTAGGCCATTAAGCTCAGATCAACCAAATTTTACATTAAAAAAAACCTGCTTTATTGGAGAGACCCATCAAGGATCCTCTTGAGATGTCTAGACAAAGGACAATCTGTGGAAGTCATGCACCAGTTCCATTCTAGTATCTATGGAGGGCATCATTATTGGAAAACCACAACCCCCAAGATCCTGAGAGCTAGGTATTATTGGCCTACTCTGTTCTCTGATGTGTTTGATTTTGTGAAGTCTTATGACAAATGTTAGAATTTGCAAGAAGACAATAGCTAAAATCTCTGTCCTTGAAGCCATTACGTGCCAATGGTCCCTTCCAACAATGGGGCTTGGACTTCATAGGTGAGATCAACCCACATTCCAGTGGCCAGCACAAATGGATCTTGGTAGCCACTGATTATTTCACCAAATAGATTGAGGCTATACCCACTAAAAATGCTAATCATTAGGTTGTCATAAAGTTCTTGAATGAGAATATTTTCACTAGATTTGGTTGCCCAACCAAACTAGTCACTGATAATGCAACAACTTTTAGGGAAAAAGAATTGGTGGACATGTGTGAATCCATGGGCATTCAATTGGTGCATTCTACCTCATATTATCCTCAAGGTAATGTCCTGGTAGAATCATTTAACAAAAGTCTTGTAAGGATAATAAAACAAACTATTGGAGGACAACAAAAAGCGTTGGGATTCCAAGTTGAGGTTTGCACTATGGGCTGACAGAGTTACCAACAAGAAGTCCATAGGAAATTCTCAATTTAATCTAGTTTATGGCACTGATGCTGTTTTTCCTATCAAGTTGATTCTCCCTGTGGCCAAATTATTGCAAGAAGAACAAGATGAAGAGAATGACATGGCGAGGAGAATGAGTAACTTGGTTGAATTACAACAGATCAAAGAACAACTGGTTGAGAAGTCAAGAATTCATCAAAAGACAATCAAAGAAACCTTTGATAGAAAAGCAAAAATCAACAGTTTTCAGGTTGGTGACTGGGTTCTCAAATGGGATGCATTGAAGGAAAAGAAGGGAAACCATGGTAAATTTGATGCCTTATGGACAGGACCATTTTTCATTGCTCAAGTTCAGATGAACAATACTTTCATTCTGCATAATTTGGAGGGGGAAGGTGTTTTTAATGCCCCAGTCAATGGGCGGCTTTTGAAACTTTACTTCATATGAGGCTTTAAGGCCTTAATATTGTAATAGGTTTTTGTTTTTGTTTTTGTTTTTGTTTTGTTTTTTGTTTTTTGTTTTGTTTGTTTGTTTTTTTTTGTTGGTTTTTTTTCTGTTTTTTGTTTTGTTTTTTGTTTTGTTTTTGTTTTGCTTTTTTTTGTTTTTTTTTTGTTTTTTTGTTTTGTTTGTTTTGTTTGTTTGTTTGTTTTTTATGTAAATAAACTCCATACCCAATGGAACATTAGGAGATAAGTTTGTTTTGGTTGTTAGTAGAAAGGTAGTAGTTTGCAGTTCTTGAAACCTCACAGGGAGGCTTTCATCCCGAGAAGGAGCCAGTGTTAGCCCTGAGGTGCAGTGCTAGTATTTTGAAGACTAAAGGAGGGGAATAGCCTATTTTGTTGTTGTGGAGAGGTTCCCGTATGGCCCATCACCTCACTTTTTCTCACTCATCCACTCCCATTCATGTTCACTCATGTCCTAACCCAACCCTCACTGTTATCGGGAAATCTAGTGTCTGTAGAGCTGCTAGTCCCACTAAGGTTGGTAGCTACCTTAGAAACAAAAAAACTAAAACCAATTTCGTTTTCCTTTATGAGAAATAGATAAGAGGGGAATAAAGGAGACCAACCTCTGTCTTGTGCTTGGTTCCTTGCTTGATTCCTCTCCCTTCTGATAGATCTTTGCCACTCGCTTCCTCGTCTACCCAGCTTCAAAGAGCACCTGTAGAATCAAAGCAGCATAACACTATCCAAGAGCATAGATCTATTATCATAAGAAATATAGGACTAGATATATATTGACCACACAAATGCATATATCATCAATCATACAAGAATGTGGAGGAAAACTTGAATAGCTTTATTAATAATCAAGAATAGCAAAGAGGATTACAACCAATTGTTCTGACCCAGCATCATCCTGTCAACAAGAAAGCCCTTCTTCACCTCATGAAAAGCTTAGATCACCCAACATTATGATGTTGTACCAAGAAACCAGCAACACTTCCTTACAAGATACAAAATTCCAGCCTCCTAGATCTCTGGGATGAAGGATCCATATATAGATGTTTGCAAGGGGGGTGAGTCAGCTTTTGAGATTTGATTAGTGTCCTCTCTCTGATAGTTCTTGATTCCACTTGGAGATTGATGATCTCTTACTCATCCCTGGGCGAATGCAGAGAGGCAAGTGTCACAGAAGAAGTTTCTGGAAGATTCCATGATCCTCCACCTTGTAGATTGACCCTGCCATTTTTCCACTCTCGCCCATCGCAACCCATAGAAGGGATTTTCAAGATGCATCACACCTCCCGTGTGTATTTAGGTGGGATGCAGTGCACTTTGACCATGGAGCAGGTGAGATGGTCCAGTTTTGACCAGTTCTGAGTAGTTTTTCATGGAGAACTTCTGGGAGAAGATGTAATCAGTTGACCTTGTTCTTTTAGAGGTTGGAACAACACTTTTAGGGACTTAAGAGCCCTTTGTTTATGGAAATTTATGATTGGGGTTGCAGTGCCCAAAAATGTCTATAACACTCACACCATAATAAAACCCACTTTCGCCTTGGCCCTACTTGAATTAACCCATTTTTTCCCCCTTATGCCCTGAAAACCTTACCTTTCCACCCATATGTGCCCTTTGCACATTTCGCGAGGTCATCCCATACCTCTGTGTCCCCTCACCGTCGATCTTCCCACTAATCTAACGGTCCTCACTTCACCCGACCGACGTGATATGCTCGATCAATCATCACCTTTAGATCATTTCCACCAGATCTAATGGCTATCATGCATATCGCTCGGGCAACAAGCGAGAGGGATACCCTCTCGATAAAAGTGGTTTCCTCTCTCTCCTCAGCTGCTACGTGGTGTGCGATGAATGGAATCGGGTAGGCTTCGACCTTTATTGCTTACCGCCTGATGATCTGCTGATAGAAACCATTTCTGCTTGAATAAAACCACTCCCAGGTGTTATTCTTCGAGTGCCTCCTCTGCCAGATAGCCGTCCGATCTACCCATCCAATATCTAATGGTTCAGATTTATTCCACTCCGGCTATGAATTCAAGCCTCCAGCCATCAATCTCCTTTGTCCATTCCTCCTGATCCAACGACCCTCGTTCATGATCACCACAATTCATCCTCCACCACCCGACCAACATCCCGATCATCGATCCACGCCATCCAACGGCCCATGTGCAGACACAACATTTGTTTTATAGGGAAAGGCCTACCTTTTCCAGGTTACCCTTCAATTTGCAGACAAAACATTTGTTCTATCGGGAAAGGCCTACCTTCTAATGGAGGTATCTTATTCTGGTTTAATCCCATTTTCCTAAACGGACGGTATGTTAACTAATCATATATCCTTCGTGGAAACCTACCCTATACCAAAGGTTTTCCTGTCGAAACAGGCCAAGGTGCATGCTCCTTGGGTTTCAGTCATATCCTTCGAATCACTCGCGCTCATCAGGAGGACAAACTGGGGATTGATGAGACATTGCTTGCGTGAAAAGACCATTCAGGGATGGTATATGACTATTTTCTATGTGTGAACCAAGGAATGAAAGCTGGTCTACGGCTTGACCACTCTTCCTTCATGCGGAAAACACATTACTCTAAAGAGTGAGGAGACAATGACTCCCATGCAATAAATATAGTCACGTCCAAGGAGTAGATTATAATCCAGGGGTCCTTGGACTACCATTACGTTCATGTGAACAGTTTTCCTTCTCAATGTTATCGAAACATTGGGAAGGATCTCTAATGGTCGACTGGTTCCTTTGTCAAAGCCTGTTAGATTTCTCATTTCAAGCAAAAGCAGTGGTGAACCAAGCGCTTTCCAAGAAGTTGAGGAAAGGATACTCATAGAAGCCCCTTCATCTATGATGGTACTGACCATGACCATTTTGTATATTTGAGCAATGATTCGAAATGGTACACTGGCCGGTAAGTGGGGTCTACCTAGTAGATTCCAATCGAAGGAAACAACTAGGTTGCTTGGAGGTGGGACCGAATAGATGGCCGGATATGACTCTGACAAACATCCTTCCTACAGTAAAGGAACGGGTAGACTGCCCCCATGTTCATCGGAGTCTGTGCTTACGAAGAGAATTTGAATGGTGTCGTTCTTGTTCTCTTCGGTGACTGTATCATTTGAAGATGGATCCTCTGAAGGCAAGACCGAGTCAACTGCCACCTCAACCTTTTGACTTTCGTCTGGTTTGGATTCAGATGGTTTATCTTCAATGATAGATGCTTCGGTCGACCACAAGGGCATGTCAGCCGGATTTTCAACTAGTGACAGACTCGGCAAGAGCTTCTTATATCCAGGAGGAAGTCGTAACGGTGAAACTAGACGGTCGTCCAAAACTCTTTTAGCCTCGTCTAAGAAGGGACAATGGTGGACGGTGTGATCACCTTCACACAGTTTACAAGGAAATTTACATCTTCCTTTTTGTCGAGGGGCTTCACTTTCACTAGTTGACGGTGTACTTTCAACATGATCATCAGAGGTTGATGACACCAGATTGTGCAAACGAGGATACCAGTCCCTTAAGATCCAAGGGATGCAAGGAAAATCTCAATGATAGTGGTCTCCTTTGCAAATGACACATGGCGATTTAGGCCTGGATGGTGCAGTGTGTGGATTTTTGCTAGACGATGCTTGGTTGCCCCTTTTTGCCTTTGGCTCCTTCTTCTTCTTCTCCTTCTTCTTCTCGGTTACTTGATTTTTGGCTTTACCAATTTCATCAAGCGAAGAGGAAGGAGGAGAGGAAGAGTTGGACGAACTAGAAGGTTGGGGGGTAACTCTGGTATCGTTTAGTTGCTGACTTGATTGTTCAGGAATCACAATGTTCTGAATGATAGAGGTTGAGAAGAGCCATATGGGCAAGCCGATTGTCAATCCTGGAAGCGACAATGTGGCCACATGGGGTGCACCAACATCTCCCCAAGAGGAGAAAGGACTAGGATTTCCCCCAAGGGGAACTCCTTGGTTGGTGGAATCCATTTTTCTCAACCTAAGACCAACGTAGGAAAGGTGATATTTATTCCGATTAAAATAAATTTTAGACGCTTTGACACTATTTGTCTTTTCAATTTTTAAGAGTCAAGAAAAAACAAAAGATGACTCTAGTCACCTTCGATTTTTAATGAGCCTGAAGTGACAAGTGCTCTGATGGACCTTTTCCTTTAAGGAGTCTGAAAAGGAACGAAAGAGACTGCTCTAGAAATCTAGACATAGGGATTACCAAACTAATCGCAAAACTTCATAATACTTTTTATGGTACGGTAGTCAATCTTCCCGAATGTTGTGTTCAGTGCATTGCAATCGATAGGGTGGCAGACACAACTTCCTATGGATAAAGGATAAAGTCTATTGTGGTCTCCCAATATATACTCGACGGTACGTGGGAGCATAAGTCCGTACTGGCACTTATCGTCTCTAAGTGGAGGAATCATCCAACCATCAATGAAAACAACAGTTACCAGGCTCTACGACGCCGGAATACGTCTCTAGCCTAGACTTCTAAATGTTGCGCGTTAGGTTCCAAAGCGTTTTTAGATTCATTAAATTTATTTTACAGTTGATATTGCTTAAGAAATTTTCCTTTTAGGTTCACCGCATGATGTAGATGTACAATTCCTAAAATGCAATCTAAGATGATAAACAATCATTTAATCTTCTTTTTGCAATGAAAATCCTAGCTACTAAGGAAAGAGAGATGATATTCTTTCAACATAGAGCAGAGAGAACACACTATATGCACTGTCCTAAATCAAACCAACAAACAGTCTAAATGCAAATGCACATGCATGTATTTGTTTTCAGCCTTCTTAATGTGTGAATGATAAAAAGAAAGCCAAGCACAAATATGAATTATTTTTCAAAGCGACATTACTAACAAGTTTCTTTTCAAAGCAAAATGAAGACAATGACGACACTTTGCGATTTGGAATTGAAAACTTGCTTTCGACACTTGAAAAACTACTAATTCAAATCAAATACAAGAGTAACAGTGTAATTGACTATCAAGAACAATCGGATTCTCTTCTACGACTGAAAACGACACTTGCGACACTTTCAAATCAAGAAACGACAGTTCAATTACGCTACTTCTTTGTAAAAGAGAATTGAAAATGGCTCAAAATACATAAAAACATTTACATTTCTTTGCACAATGGAGGTGGAATAATGGCAAGGAAGGGGGTTTCAATAGAGGTGTACTGACTATAGGCAGCAAAACTCCTGAATAGAGCTGAAAAGAGTGAACACAGAAACCAAAATCTAAGAGCAGAAGAGACCTTGTCTGATCAGCGCACCTGTAACACAGGGAAAAAGAGATGCAACGCACATACTACACTCGGGAAGTGCGATGCATACATAATCCAAAGAAGAGACAGTGCGATGGTCCAGGGACGAGACTTCAACTGGGTTTCGGGTCATAGTTTGCAGCTCAGTTCATGGATTTAGGCTGAGAAAGTGGTAATCAGTAAATCAATCACAGGGGTAGATCTAAGGAGGTTACTAGAGCCACCGCAAGGGCAATTAGAGAGCTTTTAAATTGATTGTTCATTTCATAAACAAAACCCGGAGATAGACTGAAGCAACATTGATCTACTTTACACTTGCATAGCAAATGCAGTTCGAAGGCTAGCTGGCTTGACTTCAGGCTCCATCTGTAAGTTTAAAAAGTAAACAAATATAGACAAACAAACAATCTATTCACTCCCTAGTGGATTCGCCATTTTGTTATCAGGAAATCTAGTGTCTATGCAGAGCTGCTAGTCCCACTAAGGTTGGTAGCTACCTTAGAAACAAACAAACTAAAACCACTTTCGTTTTCCTTTATGAGAAATAGATAACAAGGGAATAAAGGAGACCAACCTTTGTCTTGCGCTTGGTTCCTTGCTTGATTCCTCTCCTTTCTGATATATCTTTGCCACTCGCTTCCTCATCTACCCAGCTTCAAAGAGCACCTGTAGAATCAAAGTAGCATAACACTATCCAAGAACATAGATCTATTATCATAAGCAATATAGGACCAGATATATATTGACCACACAAATGCATATATCATCAATCATACAAGAATGTGGAGGAAAACTTGAATAGATTTATTAATAATCAAGAATAGAAAAGAGGATTACAACCAATTGTTCTGACCCAGCATCATCCTCTCAACAAGAAAGCCCTTCTTCACCTCATGAAAAGCTTAGATCACCCAACACTATGATGTTGCACCAAGAAACCAACAACACTTCCTTACAAGATACAAAATTCCAGCCTCCTAGATCTCTGGGATGAGGGATCCATATATAGATGTTTGCAAGGGGGGTGAGTCAGCTTTTGAGATTTGATTAGTGTCCTCTCTCTGATAGTTCTTGATTCCACTTGGAGATTGATGATCTCTTACTCATCCCTGGGCAAATGCAGAGAGGCAAGTGTCACAGGAGAAATTTCTGGAAGATTCCATGATCCTCCACCTTGCAGATTGACCGTGCCATTTGTCCACTCTCGCCCATCGCACCCCATAGAAGGGCTTTTCAAGATGCATCACACCTCCCGTGTGTATTTAGGTGGGATGCAACGCACTTTGACCATGGAGCAGGTGAGATGGTCCATTTTTTACCAGTTCTGAGTAGTTTTTCATGGAGAACTTCTGGGAGAAGATGTAATCAGTTGACCTTGTTCTTTTAGAGGTTGGAAAAATACTTTTAGGGACTTAAGAGCCCTTGGTTTATGGACATTTATGATTGGGCTTGCAGTGCCCAAAAATGTCTATAACACTCACACCATAATAAAACCCACTTTCGCCTTGGCCCTACGTGAATTAACCCATTTTTTCCCCCCTATGCCCTGAAAAACTTACCTTTCCGCCCATATGTGCCCCTTTGCACATTTCTCGAGGTCATCCCATACCTCCGTGTCCCCTCACTGTCGATCTTCCCACTAATCTGACGGTCCTCACTTCACCCAACCGACGTGATATGCTCGATCAATCATCACCTTTAGATCATTTCCACCAGATCTAATGGCTATCACGCATATCGCTAGGGCAAAAAGCGAGAGGGATACCCTCTCAATAAAAGTGGTTTCCTTTCTCTCCTCAGCTACTACGTGGTGCGCGATGAATGGAATCGGGTAGGCTTCAACCTTTATTTCTTACCGCCCGATGACCTCCTGATAGAAACCATTTCTACTTGAATAAAACTACTCCCAGGTGTTATCCTTCGAGTGCCTCCTCTGCCAGATAGTCGTCCGATCTACCCTTCCAATATCTAATGGCTCAGAATTATTCCATTCCTGCTATGACTTCAAGCCTCCAGCCATCGATCTCCTTCGTCCATTCCCCCTGATCCAACGACCCTCGTTCATGATCACCACAGTTCATCCTCCACCACCCAACCAACATCCCGATCATCGATCCACGCCATCCAACGGCCCATGTGCCCTCGTACTCCACTTCCCATCAGTCACCCAGGGAGGAAATTTGTTGGCTCTGTCAGTGTTTTTGATAGTCGAACAGTTGAACTGAAAAAATGGAATACATGGCCAAAAGGGGAAAAACAACAACACAGTGCAGCCGAACCAACATAAATGATCATGGAACATCGCTGGCACAAGTGAGCCACCTGATAGTGTGGCGAAATTACCAAAATTTGATTACTGTGTTTGTTAGAAACAGAGTCCTCTGAGCTCATGTTTGTATAGTTATGGCATCAAGTAGTTAGAAGATAGAGGGGATATATTAAGACATCTCGAGCCTTAGAGAGTTCGAGAGTATTGTAAAAAGCCTATAAATGGCTGAAAGTTCGAATGAATAGGGGTTCAACTTTTGGATATTGTCGATAATCTGTTCCTTCCAGCATATCATCTTCATTCGAGTAATACAAGCTTCTTTTGTGGTTACATGTTCAATTGCCATCTTCTCCTTTATTCTAAGCTTGCACTTGAATAGGTTATTCATGTTTTCTTCTGTGTCTAATGCCAAATAACTGTCATCTTATCTCTGCATTGATAAATTAGATTTGCAAGATTCATTTACTTTCTGTAGCTAGCCATTCATATGTGTTTATATATGTATCTGCTAGTACAGTCAGGATTCTCCATATATTCATTAAATCTATAACCTATTGAGCATTAGTGGTCTAAATCCTTGTCAAGCTAAGGGTGTTCATGCATGTCTTGAGTGGAAACAGAGTTGAAAAACCCATCTGACTTGATCCAAACCCCAATCCATTCCAATAGTTCAGAGAATGATATTGAAGATTTATATGTTACCAGGCATTTCTGAGTTACAACCTAGGAGAGTTTCCTCGAGTGCTAATAGTTACTATATTAATTGACTGTAAATGTGTTCCTCTAATTTTTGGGACAAAAATTTAACACTTCAAATATATAAGATATTTAGTGATCTGATGCTTAGTTAGAAAGAAAGTTAATTGTTTTGAATTTTTCACATTCTTCTAGCTCAACAATTACGATAGAATAACTATTATTTTTCCTGTTTAAGAAATTGCTAGAAATCATATTTTAGTTAACTCTTCTTTTGAACGTTGTGAAAATGACTTTCATGGAAAAATGCCTCAATCCTATTTAATTCTCTCGAGTTTAAGATGTTCATAGTTTTTGGGCTATTTGATGTCAAATTTCAACCACCTCCATCCTACCCATTTCACCTTGGAAACCCTCCAAAAGCTCATCATCAACTCCTGTATCTATGCCACATCCTCCAACTTTCCAACCTGATTACATAATTTTTTAAAGGGTGCTAGCTCAATGGAAGAGCACCTGCTTATAAGCAGAAGGTTGGTGGTTCGATTCCACTATGCCCTATCATGAATTAATCAATGATATTGTAGTTTATTTTTAATTAAATACATTTTATATTGATTTATATCAATGGTCAAATATTTTTCTGGATTCATTGTTTTATATTGTCTTTAAAGAGACAAAAGACAAATTGTCTCTATAAAGACAATATGTCTTTAATCCAAACTATTGTCTCTGGAGAGACAAAAATGAAATTGTCTCTAGAGAGACAAAAATGAAATTGTCTCCAAAGAGACAATAACACTTATGTTATATATTGTCTTTATAGAGACAATTTTTTGAGACATTAATTTGAGACACCCACTTAAAGACAATATTTAAGACAATACACAAGTTTCTTTTTGTCTCTATGTTGTATTGGTAATTGTCCCTAAAGAGACAAAAATGAAAGTGTCTCTACAAAGACAAATAAATTGTCTCTAGAGAGTCAAATGAGATTGTCTCTTAAGAGATAATAATTCCTGTGTCTTTATAGAGACAATAATAATGTGTTCTATATTGTCTTTATAGAGAGAATTTTTTAAGATATTAATTTTGAGACAATGATTTTGAGACACCCACTTAAGGACAATATTTAGGACAATACACAACTTTATTTTTGTCTCAAGTTATGACAATTGACTCAAAAGTTTTCTTAAATATTGTCTTAAAACCCCCCTACATGTAGTAGTGATTGGATATATTATATGAGCTAATATGATGTTTTTTTCATCACAATCATTCAAAACTTAGTTATTATACCTCAATATTAACTTTATCGTTGTTTTCTTTGTATATGAACACTTAAAAAAAACACAATAACAATTGATTTTACACTGTGATATCCCCAGCATGGCTGGGGGTTTCAGAAATTGGAGAGCAGCTTGAGTAGTTATTGTTAGAAATTGTTGTATAAGATGGGAAAGTTGGATGGCTTATAGACAATCTCGATGCCATAATAGATACCTATTTTGAATTTTTTAATGTATCTATTTCAACTGATAATGTAAATACATCATTGTGCCAATGATAAGGACCATTTATTTTAGCTTGTGACATCCCTAGGCCTTTTCTCTCATTGTGTATCAGGTTATATACTAGAATAAACTCTCTCTTTAGAAGTCTCTTCAGTATATATTGGATGGAGGGAAAGGTTATTATACAATTACTACACAAAACCCCTTAGGTTTGTCTCCACTTACTCTATTGTTAATCACATAGTGTCAATTTTGTAAAACTATAATCTACAAGAAGGAATGAGTTGGTTTTCTTTTGTAATTTTTTTTTGAAATTTAAAAATAAAAAAATTTTTAAATTTTTAAATTATGTAGTGGAAAACTTTGTTTAAAATTTTGGAATAAAAAGTTGAGTAATTTTGACATCATATAATATGAAATTTTTTTATGAATATGAAATAAAAAGCATGTATCATATGACTTAGAAATTGTTTCCTTTAAAAAGTAAATAATTTTTAATCTTTTAGGTTTGGTGCAATACTATTCATATAGTACTAGCCACTAAATGAATTGGGCCCACCCCTACTTGTATTAAGACACTCTGCCAATCTTATATTTTATAGGTGGTCGTTAACTAGATCAATAGGTACAACCCTCACTTCCTGTACACATATTGCAGTGGGGACACATACAAGAAAACAAAAAATAGTTCTTTAATTAACATAGTGTAGGGGTTTAGACCAAGAAAAGAAAGATAATTAAACATTATAAAGAAACATTAGGGTGAGGAAATTATGATAGTTATCCAAAAACTTTAAGGCGATAAATGTGGCAGCCACTATAAATGTGGGATTTATCATTTCAATCTCCAATGCAAAGGTTGAAAAGGATAGGTTTGATGTAGATGGTTGCATAGGTGTTTCAACAGGAAATGGAAATGGAGGAATTCCAATATTAATGAATCCTCCTAACATCTAGATGACTTTTCTCATCGGAGGTTAGTGAGAAGCAGTGAACTGGATGCACCACAATTCGACTAAACTCAACTTTTTTGCTATCGCTTAAACTTCCTCTGACATGTTTCCTTCTCTGAGATTTCTCAACTCACCCACTTAGGCTAAAAGAATTTTCTTTATCTACTCTCTTTGTTGTTAAAATCAACGTTCTTTCTTCCTCTCACCATATCCATAAGCAACACATCGTAGCTATAAACATCAAATCTATTAGTCACAGATCCATACATTTTTGACCACATATCTGGGGCAACATAACCTAGTGTTCCTCTATTAGCTACAAAGAAGTGACTTTCCCCTCTATTGGATATTTTAGCTAGACCAAAATCTGCAACTTTTGTCAAAATAATCAACATCAAGTAGGACATTGTGGGGCTTTATATCGCAATGCAAGATGTGATTTTTACAATCTTCATGCAAGTAGGCAATACCACTAGTTGTACTGAGTGCAATAGAGTTTAACTGTTTCCAATCCAATTCGGCCTCATTGTCTCCATGGACATACTTTTTGAGAGAACCATTAACCATGTGTTCATAACCGAAGAGGAAAACCACTGTGACATGTTATTCCCACCATAGCCACTGCTGCAATGAATTGTTGTTCACTTTGTTTTGATTTAGATAACATCTTGACCGCTATGAGACATCCACCTATGAGTTTCCCTTTATAAACAGTTCCAAATCCCCCCTTACAAATCTTGTGTGCCAAATTGTTGGTGTATGTTCTAATTTGAGAATAAGAATATCTCGTGGGGACTTGTGAAGAATAATAATTTAAAAAATTCTCAATGGAAGGAGTTATGGAGTCGAGAGGGTCCATAAATGCTGGAATACTCTGCTCCTGCTCACTAGTAGTCCTTTTATAGAAAATTTGATGACAAAACACTATGCAAGAAACCAATACCATGCTCAACACAACACACACTAGAACAATTATCTCTAGGAATAAAGTTGAGAAGGTTGAGTGTGCAAAAATATTAAGATATGTAAAAAACATAAAAGAAAAAAGCATGGAAAATTAACGATCTGCGACCAAGTGATCCAAATTGGATCCATGAAAGACTGTCAAAGAACCATGACTGTATCAGGTTGGGACAAATATCTAAAGAATTCAGAACCACGATCAAAAAACACCCCTGAACCAGTGGCAATGGAAGTCAGCGTGGAACGATGAGGACCTCGGTCAAAGCACGCTGACCGAGGCCCATGGAGACTATGCGGGAGGTCAAAGTATCCCCTGGGAGCCCCAGATAAGGAAAAGGAGGTGGATTTTGATGTGCGATGCTAATCGTGCATCGCTGGGCGAATAGGGCCAAAATGGAGGAAGCCTGAGCACTCGGTCGCATGGGGAACTGGAGAACCGTGGGTGGAAAAAGTGAAAAGAACTAAAAGGACAAAGGCAGGACCCACACTCTGGAAACTGACGGTATTGATCGGGGCACCCTCAAATGGTAAGTGGTTTTGGACAAGAGCGGAGTGATTCCATTCACTGATCGACGCGTGGTAAGCGAAGGTGAGAGAAAACTGCCATTGATCGCATGCTATCGGTCGAGCAAGTCAAATGTGTAAAACGTGCGTATGGCATTGGATCTGGAGGGCCCAGATCAGATGACTGAGATTGCGCCCGATGGAGGAAGCAGAATCAACGAAGGAATACGTTGTGATTTGTAAATATTTGGAATCTGTTTGACCGCCACGGTGGAGGAAAGACTTCATCCACGACGTAACTGAAGAAACGAACTGACGAAGTAGGCTGGCATTGTTTAGAGGAGGACATGTGGCCACTCCCTGAGAGCTGATGATGACGCCTAACAGGGAACTCCAAGCATAGCTGCAGAAGGTGAATCGATAGAGGTGGAAGAGGAACTAAACATGCATTGGAACGGGTGGCTAAAAGCTATGAACAACAATAGAATACACAAGAAGTCGAGAGACAGAGAAGTGGTAGTAAACCCGGAGAGGAGGATTGAACATAGGAAGACAGAAAACAAAATAAGAAGAGAGTGAAGAAAAAGAAGAAGAGGTCAGAGGGGCGAGCTGACCAGAGGTAGCATCGAGCACTAGAGGCTTGAGAGATCTGAGCCATCCCAGAGAGGATCTGTCCGGGCTGAGCACCACATTGGGCTCTCGCCTATAGACCAGAAGGTCATAGATCTGGTAGGAAGAGGAAGTATGTTTAGTCAAGTGGCTTAGGGAATCGAAGAAACACCCTGCCAAGCAAACCTGCTTCAGGGGAACTCATATTGAGTCACTGCATTGTAATTCTCTGCTTAAGACACAATAAAATAAGGCCACCACTGAAAGCTGGACCGGAGATGTAGCCCTGGAGAATAGGGTGAACTCCTTATTAAATTTCTTGTGTCTTTGTGTTTGCTTACTATATTTCTCTGTTGTCTTTCCATTTAAATGTCTGTGTATTAGCAATCTGATCAATCCATTGCTTAAATAACATAGAACACACACCAACACATGAGTTTGTAATACCTTTGTTTAATAAATATTTAACTGATGGCACTCATAGGGTGAATATCGGATTAAGTGGTATCAGAGCTCTAGGCTGTAAGGTTAGACAAGCTTGTGTTGGTTTAGTTGTGAATGCTCACAAGATCAAAGCTCAAATTAGGAGAAGGAGAGTTGGTGGAAACTAATCTTGAAATTGGGAGAGTCTATCCTCAGAAGACAATGTCAGAGGAAGGTTCTGTGGGTCTAGACCCTCAATTCATAGAAAGTTTCCTAGCTATAAAGTCTGTGGTAGAAGAAATGTACAAGGACTTTAAAAAGCATAGGAATGAAGACACCTTAAGTTCTAAACAAGATAAAGAAGAAGATGAGTCTCACTTCCATGACCACTCCAAAGGAAAAGGGAAAGAGGAAAGCTTTCTCACACCTTCTAATAGCCCTTTGCATAATAAGAAAGCATCTTTGATTAAGCTAGATGTTAAATTTGATTTGCCTATATATGATGGAGAGTTAAATGTTGAAAAGTTGGACAATTGGATTAGAAAAATTGATGTGCACTATAGAGTACAGAACATGGACTCAGACAAGAGTAAGATTCAGCTGGCAAGCCTACGCTTAGGAGGCACTACCTTGGTTTGGTGGGAAGGCAAAACCCAAGCTGATATGAAAAGACATGGTAAGACCATCTCTGTCTGGAGTGAATTTGTTGTTGTAATAAAAAAGTAGTTCTATCCATTAGCCTACATGCAACAAGCCATGATGAGTTGGCAACTCTTCGACAGTTGAAAGGGAAAAGTGTGCAAGGGTATACTCAAGAATTCAGAAAGAGAGAATTGATGTTGGGTATCTCATTAGACTCACCAGAGACTCTTTTGAAGTACATTGGTGATCTACACAGCTACATGAGGCATACCATCCTCATGTTTAATCCCACTAGTATAGATGAGGTATCTGTACAAGCTACTCATCTAGAAGCTAGAGGAAAGAATGGAAATCTAGAAGTTGGGGGACCATCCCAACCCACTGTAAGCAAGAGCAAGGAGAAAAGAAAGTAGAAGTGGAAAGCAAGGAAGGCTAACACTGCAAAGAAAGCCAAAGCTTCATGAAGTGGTTGTAAAAAGGATGGGCATGATGATGAGCATTGTTGGATTCTGCATCAAGAGCTGAGACCTAAGAAGTCTGAGGGCAAGAAGAAGAAGACTGCTGCAACTATTCAGAAAGATTTGGAGTCAGGCTCAGGAGATGAGACAACCATAGTAGCCATAGGTATAAAAGGTAAGAATTCTGAAGCATCTACTAGTAATTCTGCTCAATCTGTTATTGATGAAGAAAATGAGAGAAAAAGGCATGAGCTTTTCCATATTTGAGTTATTTCCAAAAATCAAAAGATTGATACTTTGTTTGATAGTGGCTCACAAGTAAATCTAATTTGTAAATAAATTGTAAAGAAATTGGGATTTAAGTATTAGGGGTTTACACAGTGCATTATATTAGATATCGTTTTTGGGATTCAACTGTGTTAAGTAAGTCATTAACGTATGACCATTTCCATGAGAGGTAGTCGTAACTGACTAATTTCTCATGATTTTTGAATTTTTCACTTAGCACTCATTGCATCGGGTGATTCTCACAGGGGTGAAGAAGTGGGATTGAAACTAGTGAAATTGGGATTAGCAACTACACCTCACAAGAAACCATACCCATTAGGATGGATGAATGATAAATCACAACTACAAGTGACTAGACAGTGCAAGCTCAAGTTTTCTTTTGGGTCAACATTTATAGATGAGGTTGAGTTAGACATAATTCCTTTGGATATATGTGGAATTGTTTTAGGAAGTCCTTACTTGTATGATAGAAAGGCTATTTTCGATAGAGCTGAGAACAAATATCTACTTGTCAAATATGGAATCGAATACTTTGTAAGAGATCATAAGCTCAAGAATAATTATACTCTCATAAACTCAGGATAGATGAAAAGAATGATAAATTCATGCAAACAATTCTTATTGATGGTTGTAAGGGAAAAAAAAACTGATAAAACCAATGTATTTGAGGGCTAATGCTGAACAATAAGCTGATATAGAAAAGGTTGTTTTAGAGTATGATGTCTTATTTCAAGAACCTAAAGGTCTGCCACCCAAAAATGGAATATTACATGATATTATTTTGTAGCAAGATGTTCCTTTGCCTAACATTGGGATGTACAGGTTGTCTGCTTTAGAGAATGTTGAAATCAATATGCAGGTGTAGGAGTTGCTCAAGAAAGGTTTCGTCGGGCCTAGCACATCACCATGTGGGTCATCAATCGTTTTGGTGAGAAAGAAAGATGGCTCGTGGAGAATGTGCATTGATTACCAAGCATTGAATAAGATAACAATCAAAATTCGTTATCCACTTCCTCATATAGATGATCTTTTAGATCAATTAAAGGAAGCTGTTTATTTCACCAAGCTGGATTTGCATAGTGGATACCATCAGGTCAGAGTTGCAGAGCAAGATGCATGGAAGACTACTTTCAAAACAACGCAGGGATTGTATGAATGGTTGGTAATGCCTTTTGGCTTGACCAATTCTCCAGCTACTTTCATGAGATTAATGAATGATGTACTCAGACCTTTTCTTGATGATTTTATTATTGTATATCTGAATGACATTCTAATTTTTAGTAAAACGTGGGAAGAACATTTAAAGCATGTTAAGCAGACATTAGATGTTTTGAAAAGAGAAAAAAATTATGTTAAACTCTCAAAATGTGAAATTGGAAAAACGCCTCTAAACTACTTGGGTCATATAGTAGGGTGAGGTGAATTGAAAATAGATCCCTCTAAAGTGGCAGTCATTGTGAACTGGCCTAAACCCAGGTCTGCTACAAAAGTGAGAATATTCTTAGGAGTAACACAATATTGGAGGAAGTTCATTTCTAACTTTTCCTCAATTGCAGCTCCCTTACATGCTTTAACAAGATTGAATAAGGTGTTTCAGTGGGGAGGCAAACATCAGAAAACCTTTGACACCTTGAAAGAGAAAATTAGTACAACACCTGTACTAGCAATGCCAGATCTACAAAGACCGTTTGAAATCCAAACTGCTTCTAGTGACTATGCCATTGGAGCAGTGTTGGCACAACATGGTAAACCCATATGTTATCATTCTGAGACTTTTAATCCTGCAGTAGTTAACTATCCTACATATGGTAAAGAACTGTACGCATTAGACTAGAAACATTACTTAATGGGCAAAGAGACAATAATACATACTGATCATCAACCACTTCAATATCTACACTCCCAAACTAAGTTGTAGCAATCAAGACATTATAGATGGATGGGTTTTCTACAATAGTTTCATTTAGTTATCACATATAAAAAGGGCATACGTAACAAGGTTGCAGACATGTTATCTAGACCCATTATAAATGCATCTACCTACTTAAGCATATTCCTGTGCTACATGAAAGCTACATAGAACAATATGCTCAAGATATGGACTTTAAAGATGTATATGCAACTTTGAGTCAAGGCAAAAGAGTAGAAGAATTGGACTATCATGTGAAGGACCGAATCTTATACCATTGTGGGAAACTCTACATTCCACAAACTGAGAGAGTAAAGATAATTAGGGAAGCACACACTTCTCTGATATCAGGTCACTTTGGCGTAAGTAAAACAGTTGCATAGCTACAAAGTTCTGCTATTGGGAAAAAATGAATGAGACAGTTTCTAGATATGTAAGAGGGTGTGCCATGTGTGCTAAAAGAAAGCCCGTAATAGAAAACTAGGCTTGTACACTCCATTGCCAGTTCCTTCTCACCCTTGGGAAAGTGTTTCCATGGATTTTATTGGAGGACTGCCTAAATATAGGAAAGGTCATGATTATCTATATGTTGTTGTGGATAGGTTCAACAAAATGCATATTTTGATACCTTGTAGTAAATAGATTACAGTTGAACATACTGCAAAATTGTTCTTTGAACATGTATGGGTTCATTTTGGATTACCCACTTCCATTGTATTCGATCGAGACACCTGATTTGTGGGGAAGTTTTGGTCTAGTCTGTGGGAACTGATGGACACCAAACTGAAGAAAATCACAGCTTATCATCCACAAACAGATGGCCAGACAGAAGTAGTAAATAGGATAGTGATTTGGTTACTGAGAGGATATTGCAGAAAACATCCTAAGCTTTGGGATGAACACTTGTGTTATGTGCAGCATGCTTACAATAGAGCCAGACACTCTTCTACACAGAGATCTCCTTTTGAGACCTGTTTTGGTTTCACACCAAGGTCTCCTTTAGATTTTGTCTTTGGTAAAGATACCATGGTTGATGGACACAGTGATGTGGACAAGACAACTAGGTTCATTGAACAGATCCAGGAGATTCACCAGGCAATACAGGAATAGTTGGAAAAGAGCCAAGTACAAGGCTAGGCATGATAAGCATCAGATGGAGCATAGTTTTCAAGTTGGTGACCAAGTATGGCTGTATATCAGTAAGGACAGGATGCAAGGTGAAGGTAAAAAGCTAAAGCCCATCAGGTATGGACCTTTAGGATACTTGAGAAGATTAGTGAAAATGATTTTGACCTTGATTTACCAGCTTACATGCACATCTACTTAGTCATAAATGCAGATTGCTTGAGATTGTTTGAACCTTCAATGATTGAGGACCTTGAAGAGTAGAGTCAATTGCCTTCTATTAATGACCTGCTACCTGAATATCTTAATGAATTGTAGGAAGACACAGTGCTGGACAGGAAGGTGAGGACGACACGTATGGGAGATGTTGAGTACCTTAGGATTGGGCTCAAAGGTTCAAAGCCAAGCAGTGCAAAGTGGATTGAGATTGGACAAGTGAGAAAACAATACCCTCACTTAGTCGATGCTTGAAAACCAACTTTTGGTGGTCCAAAATCTTTTTCAGTGGGAAGGCCGTGATCTGAATTAGATCCATGAAATAATGTCAAAGAACCATGACTGTATCAGGTCAGGACAAACCTCTAAAGAATTCAGAACTGCGATAAAAAAAAACCCCTGAACCAGTGGCAATGGCAACCAGCGTGGAACGACGTAGACCTCAGTCAAAGCGTGTTGATCGAGGCCAATGGAGACTACGCGGGAGGTCAAAGTAGCCCCTGGGAGCCCCAGATTGGGAAAAGGAGGTGGATTTTGATGCATGATTAGCGCTTAGCGCTACTTGCGCATCGCTGGGCGAACAAGGTCAAAATGGAGGAAGCCCGAGCACTCAGTCGTATGGTGAATTGGAAAACCATGGGCGGAAAAAGTGAAAAGTGCTAAAAGGAAAAAGGTGGGACCCATGCTCTGGAAATAGGCAGTATTGATCGGGGTGCCCTCAAATGGTAAGTTTTTTTGGATGAGAGCGGAGCGATTCCATACATCGATCGATGCGTAGCAAGCAGAGGTGAGAGAAAACTGTCGTTGATCAGGCGCTATCAGTCGAGCAAGTCAATCGCGCGAAACGTGCGTATGGAGTTGGATCTAGAGGGCCCAGATCGGATGACTGAGATCACACCCGGTGGAGGAAATGAAATCGATGAAGGAATACGCCGTGATTTGTAAAGATTTGGAATCTGTTTGACTGCCACGGTGGAGGGAAGACTTCATCCACGACATAACTGAAGAAACAAACTAGCAAAGTAGGCTGGTACTGTTTAGAGGAGGACATGTGGCCATTCCCTGAGTGCTGATGATGACGCTGAACAGGGAACTCCAAGCGCAGCTGCAGAAGGCGAATCGACAGAGACAGAAGAGGAACTGAACATGCATTGGAACGGATGGCTAAAAGCCATGAACAACAATAGAATACACAAGCAGTCGAGAGACGGAGAAGTGGCAGTAAACCTGGAGAGGAGGATTGAACACAGGAAGAGAAAAATAGAGAGAAGAAGACAGTGAAGCAAAAGCAGAAGAGGACAGAGGGCCGAGCTGACCAGAGGCAACATCAAGCATGTTAGGCCCCTATACTACTAGTGTAACCCCTTATTGTTATTAGTACAACCCCATTATTATATTGATGTACCCATGTAGTTCCCATATTGTTACTATTATGCCCCATAGAAGCCCATTATTGTTATTATTGTGCCCTTACATTATTATTGTTATGTCGGTTCTGATTATGTTATGACCCCTTAGACTCCTATATATAGAAAGGAGGTCTTTTCATTTTTATCATCCAAGAATTGTTCATTTGTGTAATGTAAAGGAGGTTTCCCCCTCGAAGAGGCTGAATTCTAAGGTGTTGATCTATCTTTTCTATCTTTTTGTGAGTTGGTTTCATAACATTTGGTATGAGAACTTTCGATTCTAGGCTTTTGCTGCTCCAAATAGGTCATTGTGGCATTTTCACTATAACCTTTTTTCTGCGACATTTCAGAAGCAAAAAAAAAAACCATTTGAGAAGAAATCGCACTGAACCCATGCGTCCGAATTTCAGAGCTTTTCATGCTATATTGGCGGAGATATGATCTGAGGAAGTTGGTCTTTTTGTAGGCTCTTGAATTACATTCCAAACAGGTGACCTGGGAAAATCATCATAACTTTTTCTCTGAGCATAGGATTGAAATTTTGTAAGAAGGTACAAAGATAGGACGAACTGTAGTTTCTTGTATATATTTTTTAAACCCAAAGGTTGAAACAGTGACACGTGGCACTTCATACAAGTTAGCTCTTCTGAAAAGGTATATAATCAGGTTATCTTGGGAGATTGTGCATTAACTCTTTCTTGGAGAATCTAAATTCGATCAGGCTGGTGGCATTGGAAAGAGGACACAGAGGGCTACTGCAAGTCACAATTTCGGAACTGGAAGAACCACAATTATAGAGTTATAATCATTTCAAGATCAAGCTCCTAAAATCAAGAAAAGGCGATATGAGGAAGTTTGATGGCAAGGATTCAGTAAATTGGATACTTCAGATGGAGCAATATTTTGATCTACATGGTGTACCACTATTACGAAAGGTATGTATTGCATCTTCATATTTAGAACCAGAATAATTTTTATGGTATAAAGGGATTTGTTCTCATAAACAACTTGTTACATGGTCAATTCTCACGGTGGAAATGATATCACATTATGAGGATACAAAGAGCAACACCTTCTTTAGAGCAACACCACAACAATTAGAAAGAGTAAAAGGGCTTTGTGACATAGTGGAAAGTAAAATTATGGCAACAAGGAAGTCTACCCCTCACAACTATAAATATGGAAGTGTTGCTTCTCCTAGCCTTCCAAAACCTACAAGGGTTACACCACACCAATTGGAAGAAAAAAGAGGAAAAGGGCTTTGTTACAATTGTGATAGCAAATGTACTAAAGGTCATAAGTGTGTTGAGAGGAAATTATTTTACATAGAGTATGAAGAGGAGGAAGAAAAGGATCAAGAAACATCAAAAGAAGAGGATATATGCCAGGACCCAACCCCAGAGAAAGAAGAAATGAATCAAACCATATCTTGTAAAGCATTGGCAAGAATTACCACTCCTCAAACTCTCCAGATAGAAGGACATATCAAGAATAAAAAGGTGCAAGAAGTGAAATATCACATCAAGAAAGAAGAAATGAATCCAACCATATCTTGTAATTCATTGGTCGGAATTACCACTCCTAAAACTATCAAGATAGAAGGACATATCAAGAAGAAAAATGTTCAAGAAGTGAAAGATCACATCGAGCATCAAGAAATGAATCTGACCATATCTTGTAAAGGATTGGAAGAAATTACCACAGATCAATTCTCATTTCAGTCTAAAAGATGTTTTCATATCAAGAGATTTGATCTCTCTTGATTCTTCGCAGATATGGAGTTAAGATGGATCTAAATCATCTTAATTTCCTCTAAATAAGCTATACTCCACATGAATACCATGGACTATTTTTATTGTTTATTATTATTTCATTTTATTCTGATTCACTTAAAATGTTCATTACATTATGTCAATATTTTTTTTTTTTGTTAACTTTGGCAAAGCTGCTATCTATATTTCCAAATCAAAATTTACAACCATCCATCATATGTTGCAGGTGATTAACCTGCTCGAAGGAAACAAGGCAACCACCTGTTTGCATTAAATCCAGACCAAAATTTGAAAATGTTCATCTCCATGTTTCTAACATGTCTTCTCTTCCGAGCTCTACTCATTATCCTAACTCTTATTCTATGATAAAACATTAGAATTCAATTTTTAATATCAAAAAACACTAACAATACTAACAGATTTAACATGTTGTATCAGTCCTCATCTGAGGAGATAATCGGGGCAGGCGCCTTGGCACTTGATCCAGGGATCTCGTTTCTCTAGTCCATTACCCATTTCATCTCCCTCAACATCTGTTCCATTCTTCCTAGGATAAGATTGTTGTGGGAGGCCTGAAGCTGTACCTCCGCTATTTCCTTAATAAGCACTGACTTCATGGTTTCCAACTCTTCCTGAATTTAGCTCCTTAGCTGCTCATCCTTCTGCCTCCTTTCCTCCTCTTCTTCCTCGCGGACTGCCTGATTCATTTCCATAGCTCTAGCTACCACATGCTTCATTATCCAATAATGTTGAAGCGACTTATTAAAGAGTGAGTTACGGCTGCGCGTATTACCTGGGTCTGGCACTATGGCCTCCCACTCTCCCCTGGGGACCTCCTAGTTTGAGCTGATTGATCTCAGCTCTCTTTCCCATCTGTTTATCTGCTCCCGAATTTCAGGAGAGTTCCCCGCCATGTAAGCATTTATCATGTACATCCTATGCTCGGCCTCCGATTTCCTTCCTCTCCTTTTCGAATTTTGACTGGTTCCCTCCTCTTGTTTCGGAACTTTTTTTACTTTCCACAGGGCCATCTTCTTGCTTGACTGCAAGATGCTTTGTACTGAATCTTTCTCACCTAGCAAGACATGATACCATAAATCAGTAACACTGTTTAAAATTTCATTTTTAATCCATTCACTTACCACCCTTTCCTTGCCAGAATTCTGGTTTCCCCGGGGTTGAAGATGGTAAGACGGCGCATAACGCACCGAAGGTCTGCCTGTAATTCGGCCCCTTTCATTTCCTCCACTCAAAATATCCCCAGGAATCCCTCGTTGCCCTTGCTGATGGCTCTCTGAGGGTCTGGACAAATTATCTCTTCTCTCCGGCTCACGAAGGGGACGGCTTGCTCGCCTATTTACCATGGATATCCTACTCTTTACCCTTCTAGACTTTTCGATAGGAAAGAGAGGGTCAAGGGACCTGCTACTTACAGGATTACCTCGTCTTACCGAGGTTCCTCCCTTCCCCACCCTGAGAGCTTTCCTAGGCTTGGGATTTCCTTGCCTCAGGAGGCCTAGATTCAATCTCCCCGGGAGACCCATAGATCTCCTAGGAGCGAGGACTTTCTGGCTTGTGCCTCTGGTCCAGTAAGGATGCTTCTTCCCAGGTCTGAGGTTTCCTACTGATTGTCTATTCCTACCTTCTGAATTTGGCCTCATGGGTACCTCAGGAAAATTACAGAGACTCCTACTACTAGCTACCACGAAAACGACAAAATAGGAGAATGAGGCAACATACCACCTTTCCCCATCGACGCCAAAGGCTTTGTGTAGATGCTGCACCTATCTACCACCTTTCATCATTCCCTACTACTTCGTGCTCTGCTGCATGCAAAATCCTAATGCCACCTTAGGCCCTCTTTGGTTTAATCCTATCCTTCTATCCCTTCTGACCTCCACCTGTCTTATATCCTTCTCGAAACTTTTCCCCAAGTCCTTTTCTTGAGATGTGCCTCGACCATTCATTTTACTCATCATAAATCCTATTTCCTCTCGGTTGCTCCTGCTGTACCCTCTGTATCCTACTGCTGCCACTTGTTGTCCCTTCTCTAACCCTTTCCCGGACTCCACACCTACCCTCCCACATCTCAATTCTTGATTGCACCTCTGTGGACTTCTCGGGATGTGATCCTTCCCGGCCCTGCTCCATCAGCTGCCCAGCTACGTCACCTACCCACCTCCATTCCTTTCTCACATGTGTCCTGTTTGTCATCACCAGCGACATCCTTTCCCCACGTCTGCCACTTGCTACCTTTTCCTGAACATTCCTCTTTGGGTCACTATTGCCACCATTATCTATGTCAAGGAGTTTCTACAACTGCTCCTTCTCTTCCGGGTGAGGGAGCTCTGTTCCTCTGATGTCCATCAACCTTCCCCTGCTTTGGCTTCCCTAGTTCGCTAACCAGTCTGCCGGTCTGTTGCCTGTTCTCCTTACATGTGTGGGGATTGCATAGTCGATTCTATTGATTAATTTCCCTATTTCACTGGTTAGCCAGGTTGTTCTCTAGCTCCTGCTAATATTTTCTGCTGGTGTCTTGTTTTGTAATTGTTTTACCATGTCCACGACTAGTTTTGAATCACCTTCGATTTGACGGTTCTGGTACTTTTCCCGGACTGCTATTTCAAGCCCTTGTTTTAGCATGCATAACTCTGCTTCATTGTTCATTGCTTCCCCACAATCCATCGCAAAAATTCTCAAAGATTTTCCTCCTTCGTTCCTGAATAGCCCCCCTATTCCTGCGTCTCCCGGGTTGCCTTTTGCTGCTCCATCAAAGTTTAGCTTGGTAAAGCCTTGCTGTGGATGCTTGTAAGTGGTTATCTCTTCAACCTCTCTGTGTTGATTTTTACTTTGGGTTCTGTCTATCATGCTTTGGGTTAGTTGTAACCACCACAAAATTCTCTCCTCTGTTTGGTTGATCTTCCAATCTTCATCATTCCACTTTTCTGTTAAGATTGTTTCTCTCATATTCTAGATTGTTTATTTCTAAATTTCAGCCAGGGTTCTCTTTTCTTCTTTAAATATCACATTATTTCTTTCCTTCTAGATATTCCGAGGCATGAACCTTACTGACAGCATCCACGCGTAGTTTAGGGCCTGGTACTGGTAAGGTTTTTTTGGCTAGAATTCCACAGTATTTTTTATGTTATGGTAGTTTCTATGACAATGTTCAAAAAATTGTTGGTGGCTACTCCATAGGCTGTTGTTGATGGTGCACCTGTTTTTTAGATGCTACATCGTCTCCTCCTGTTCATGGCAAAGCATGCAACGTGAGGGTCCCTGCAAGCCTTTTTTCCGGATTTGATCCCAGGTTAGTGCCCGTCCATGGTATAAAATCCATAGAAAAAATGTTACTTTAGGCTAGGTCTTAATTTTCCATAAGCTTTTCCATTTGTTTGATTCTATCTGTCTGTTATGTCCTGCCTTTAAGTAATAGCCTTCTGCTATAGAAAACGTGCCTTTGATTCGGGTTCCCCATCTGAGTATATCCTGTCCTATTTTCACCACAATTTTCCTAGATGCCATTTCTTTATTATAATCTCCCCAACTTTCTATCTCTGGGGCTACTGCCCAGTCCTCCTTTTGCTTCCAATTTCGCCAGTATTCCCCTATACTTGGTTTCCAGAAGTTGCCGACCAATTCCCCTTCTGTTCGGGAGGTGAATTCCTGGATTTCTTGGAGGGCTTCTTTATGGAGAAGCTTTTCTCGCTGTTGCCAGGATTCCTCCCAGAACTTGGCTGTTTCTCCCTCTCTTACCTCCCAAAAGCTATAGTCTCTTATTAAATCTTTATTTTTTCATGCCAAATTCCATATTGCTGATCCTTTTTCCTTTGTCTGGCTTCTCATCCTGTCTTCTGGTTTCTCTGGTGCCTCGTATTTCTTCTCCCAAATTTTCTTCCATAGATCCTGTCCTCCCTGTGTCCACCTCCACTGTAGTTTCATGCCCATCACTTGGTTGAGTATATAAGGGTCGCACAAACCTAGGCCTCCATCTTTAGTTGGTTTGCTAAGCCATTCCCAAGAGATCAATGCCCATTTTCTTGTTGTACTTGTTCCTTGCCATAAAAATTTCTTAAACATGGCTACTACTTTTTGACAAATAGATTTAGGAATAGCTTGGCTAGACATCTAGTTTATTGGGATGGATTTCAATATTGCTCTGAGAAGGATTATCTGGCTAGGGGTATTCAGGGCCTGAAATGTCCAATTTTCTATCTTTTTCCTTATCTTTCCTATGAGAGGTTCCCAATTCGCTACTCTGTATTGATACTCATTGAGAATTATGCTAAGATACTTTGCTGGGAAGCTTCCTACTCGGAATCCCATTGTTCTAGCCAGAAATCTTTGGGATGCTACCTGGGTGTTAAAGAAAAATATTTCTGATTTCTCATTGTTAATCTCTGTCCCTGAGGCTTTTGTGAACTCGGAGAGAATTTTTAAGATCTGTTGGGCTTCCTTAAGAGTGGCTTGTCCGTAGATCATTACATCATCTACAAATTGCTGGTGTGTTATAGGAGTTTCATTACCCCAAATTCTCAATCCCTTTATCTGCTCGCTGGAGAAGCATACTTTCACCAGCCTGCCTAGTCCTTCTGCTGCTAAAATGAATAGAAACGGGGAGAGGGGATCTCCCTATCTAAGCCCTCACATGGGATTAAAAGCTTCCGAAGGGGTTCCATTTAGCATAATTGACATCACCGGGGTGCTCACCATTGACAGAATCCATTTCACCCATCTCTCGTCAAAGCCATGAGCTTTTAGTATACCCCCCAGATAATCCCAACTAAGGCGATCATATGCCTTTTCCAGGTCCAATTTTATTAGCATGCCTTTGTTTCTAGAGTTTTTCAGTGAATGTATTACCTCTTGAGCCACTACTATACCATCTGTTATCTGTCTTCCCTTAACAAAACCAGTTTGCTCCTGAGCTATGAGGTCAGGCAAAATTGGTTTAAGTCTGTTTACCATTATAGTAGCCAGAATTTTGTATACTACGTTACAAAGAGATATTGGTCTGAATCCCTGGGGTTCTTCTGATTTCTCCATTTTCGGAATTAGAGCCAGGAAGGTGGTGTTTAGGGCCGGATGCATGTGCTTTGTACATCTTGATTCTTCCACCAGTTCCACAAGGTCCTGGCTCATGAAACTCCAAGAGGCTTGGTAAAATTCTATGGTAAATCCATCAGGCCCCAGGGCCTTGTTCTTTGCCATTTTTTTTACCACTTCCTCTACTTCTTCTTTTGTGATCACTCCGAGTAGAGCCAGATTTTGTTCTCTTGTTACTTTTTTAGGAATATGTTGGCACACATTAGTGATTTACTCCTCCCGATGTATATTAGGTTCTGTTAGGATCCATTTGAAGTGATCTACCAGTAACTTCATTTCTTCTTGTGGAAGTACCCTATTCCCTTGACTGTTCTTGAGTGAAAAGATTCTGTTATGATGTCTATGTTTCAACATTGCTTTGTGAAAGAATTTTGAATTTTTCTCCCCTTCTTTCAACCATTGGACTCGAGATTTTTGTTTCCAGAGTATTTCTTCTTACTTTCTTCTTTCCTCTATTTGGTTAATAACCCTCCCTTCCTCCTCTGCCAGCTCCTCACTTCTTCCTCCCTCTATGATTTGTTGTTGGATTCCCTCCATCCTTTTTTGTAGTTTTTCTTTCTCTATTTGAATATTCCCAAATTCCTCTCTGTTCCATTTCTTTATTTTTCCTTTTAGGTCTTTTAGTCTAATTTGGAACGTATGCATTTTGTTTCTTCCTTCCATTCCAGTTTTACTCTCCTGCCACCAAGTTTTCACTTTGGCTATGAATTCTGGATCTCTTAGCCAAAAGGCCTCAAATCGGAATGGCCTTTTTTTATTCTGAGTGTTCATAGCTATCTCTAGTTTAATAGGCCAGTGGTATGACCCTATATATGGGAGGATGGATGCTTCATAGAAGATGTCCTTTCCGATTAATTGTTTAGAGGCTAGAAATCTATCTAGTCTTGACGCTATTTGTTTGTTCCCACCTCTTTTGTTATTCCAGGTGAATTTACCATTTATGGTTGGAATGTCCACCAGTCTTAATTCCCTTTTTACATCTCTGAAGCTTTCCATCTCCGAGTCTTCCCTCTGTACTCCTCCTTTTCTCTCTTCTTTGAATGTTGTCATATTGAAGTCTCCTGCAATGATCCACAACTGTTCCTGGTGCATATTCCCAAGATTTTGCATGTAATTGAGGAATAAACCTCGATCTATTGGGGTGTGGGGCCCATAGACTACTAAAACTAAAAACCATTCACTTTTCCCTATGAGTCTAAACTTTCCTGTAAGTATTCTGGGCATTCCTATCCACCAGTCTGTTATGACTTCTGCTAGGTTCCAGATGACTACTATCCCTCCCGTGCTTCCTTTAGCATCTATGGTTACTTGCTTGTATCTAGGTTTAATTTTATTTAGAATTTCCTCCATCTTCTGTCCTGAGATTTTAGTTTCCTGAAGTAGCATAATCTGTGGTTTGTCTTTTCTCAACCATTCTGCTAGATGTCTCTGCTTCCCTTTACTATTGAGACCTCTTATATTCCAGGATGTCAATATCATTGAGGGGTTTGGTTGAGGTTTTGGAACACCGCCGAAAGCGGAACAACTCTCCCTGTGTTCACTAACATTTCCCCCATTAATTGTATGGAGTCTTTAATATTTTTCCTTCCTCATTTTTTTTCCCTCCTTTTACTTGTCCTTGGTGGTCTGGTCGACTGTCCTTCTGATTCTCTTGATGTTCTTCAGGCACTGTTTTTCCTTTTTCCTGTTTGGCTTGATATTGCTGGAATGTTTCTGCATAGAGTCTTTTCTGGTCCTCGGGGATAAATCTCTCATCCAAATTTTTCCATTCATTTAGTAGCTTTTTCAGGACTTCTTCTTCTATACTTAGATATTCCCCCCTGTTTGTCTCCATTTCTATCTCCATGTTTTCTGTCTGTTCTTCCTGTTCTTTACCTTTATCTGGAATATCACTCAGAGCTTTCCTCTTAGTCTGGGTCCTTTCACTATTGGAGCTTGTGTCTTTCTCTTTGTCTTCCTGGTATTCCATTGTTTGATCCTCGTCTTCCCCTTCTTCCTATAGGATTTTGAAGCTATTTGATTTTCCCGGGTTTGTTTGCTATACCTTCTTTCCTTCATTTGAGTTTTCTTTTGTTGATCTTCTTCTACTCTTCACCTCCTGGAATCCTTCCTGATCTTTTTGTTTTTTCTTCTGCTGCTTACTTTTCCTCTCATCTTCTTCCATTGTTATAGGACACTCTTTGACCAGGTGTCCATATTCATGGCATCTAAATGGTATATGTTCATAGTCCAGGGTTTTCTACCATGATTCTTCATGGTACTCTAAATCTACTTTATCTGAGATTGGGTTAGCAATGTTCATGTATACACAGATCCTATTACATGAAGTGTACCTTCCTTTTTTTGTGGTTTCCGCTATTTTCACAAAACTCCCTATTGAGTTTCCTATCCCTTCCAAAATTTCTGGGTCCCAAAAGTCCATTGGTAAACTGAATAATATAACCCATACCAGTGCTACTAATTTTTTTTCCTTATCGGGGTTATAGCTTTCTTCCCAGTATCTCATGAATACTCTAGAATTATAATAAAAATAAGGGCCATTCTCAAACACTCTTTCTTTGTCATGCAGGTTAGAGAAGATTACCGTAAAGAAGCCTTTTGCTCCCAGCTTCAACTCGATGTGTCCTAGGGGCTGCCATTTTTGCTGAATCCATCTGATGAAGTCTTTTTCGGACGGCCAGACTCTGACAAACTTGCAGATTAGGGCATGATCCTTCATGTAGCTTCTGTACCTTTCCAATTTGTTTGGCGGTATTATGTACCTTGGTTTCTCCTCCACACATGGTAGACATTTTCCCCTTCTGCTCACCTGCTAGGTCGTGCCTAGGACTAGGCCTGCGTTCTACTTCTCTATTGTCGGCTGACTATTTTGTCCTTCTCCTGCTGCTGTGTCTCAGTAGGAGGGGATCTCTCCCCTCCTGACCTCTTCCGTCATGCCTGTTGCTCTTGGTTTCCCCGCTTGTCTCTTGTTGTTTCTCTCTGTTTTTTCTGTGCCATTACCTATCTTGGTTTCTCCCCGTCGTGCCAATCTTTCTATTTCATATATATATATATATATATATATATATATATATATAGATATATATATATATATCTATATCTATATATATATATACATATATATATATATATATATATATACATATATATATATATATATATATATATACATATATATATATATATATATATATATATATATATATATATATAGATATATATATATATACATACATATACATATATATATATATATATATATACATATACATATACATATACATATACATATACATATACATATATATATATATATACATATACATATACATATACATATACATATACATATACATATACATATACATATACATATACATATACATATATATATATATATATATATAGTGTAATTTGACTTACATGTAAATTATTTTATTTAGTAAATGTAAATTAACTAATTTATATAAAATTTAGTTTCATTAAATTATTGATTTAAATTTTATTAAAAAAACTGAAATCAAAATCTAACATAATCTTAATAACAACCTTTTTATTGTTTCTTCAAATAACATTATAACTCGCCAAAACCTAAATTCAATTTAACTTTTTAAAAACAAACTAACATTATAAAAAACACATAAAACTAGTACCATTTTCATTTGCATAAACAAGTCACCGGGATTCTCACTAGTACCATTTTCATTTGCATAAACAAGTCAGTAAGATAATGTAATGTATTAAGATAAAGATGGCAAATTGATTGAAAGGTTTGGAGATGTCACTATCAAAGAAAAAAGAGTGAACATTGTCATGTGTAAAAACTCAAATTTTGTATATTATTTTTTTAATTCCATTTGCATTTGCATAAACAACTCAGTAAGATAATGGAATGTATTAAGATAAAGATGGCAAATTGATTGAAAGGTTTGGAGATGTCACTATCAAAGAAAAAAGAGTGAACAATGTCATGCACAGAAACTCAAATTTTATATATTATTTTTTTATTCGTTAAAGGTAAATTAATTAATTTATGTAAAAATTAGTTTCATTAAGTTAATGATTTAAATTTTATTAAAAAAATTGAAGTTAAAATCTAACATATTCTTAATAAAATGTCATTTTATTATTTCTTCAAATAACATTAAACCTCACCAAAACCTAAGTTCAATTTACATTAAACTTCACCAAAACCTAAAACCTAAATTAAATCTAGCTTATTAAAAACAAAAAAGATAACTTTATAGATATATATACTTGAGATAAAGTAAACATAGAGAAAATAAATAGTCGTGTGGACATAAAAGTATATGTATATATATATATATATATATATATATATAAGGTAAACATAGAGAAAATAAATAGTGGTGTGGACATAAAAAACAAACTACAGAGTGTTCTTTCTGTGTGGAGATAAGAAACTGAGCATGGAATACAAGATCATAGCACGAAAAGGGAAACTAAATAAATAGACACCATAGGAAAGGACACAATAGCACTAGAGAGGAAATTGAATGAATGGACACCAGAGCAAGACCTTTCAACGTGAGACACATTCCTACGGTATAGACCTTGTAATCTGGAATCCATTTTGGAAGGTTCCTTCAAAATTTGTATCAGTGGTCATGTTGTAGCCGCTTATTTTAGCTGGGGGATAATAGGCCCATATGACTCACAACGGGATAATAGATCCATATGACTAGCAACTCTTATTTCTAGATATGCTCCGTTGGGGTGGAAGTAGCAATAGTTGATGCGAGTGATAATAGGTCCATGTGACTCATAGCTCTCATTTCTCGACAAGCCACATTGGGGTGGAAGTAGCAATAGCTGTTGCTTCTCTCCGGTCAATCTACGCTAGGTTCATTTTCTATTTTCTTGAGATTTGAATTAGTCTTTCCGTTTTGCTGACTGAAAAATTGTTCCCTCAATGTATTCCTGAGTAATATTGAAGAAATCACCCATCAACAACTAATTGCACCTGCAATATGTTTAATATGGGTTATAATAAAGATCAATCTTTTTGAGAGATTTGAATTAACCTTTCCATTCCGCTTACTGAAAAATTGTTCCGACAATGTATCCCTGAGTAAGATAGAAGAAACCACCCATCACCAAGGAATTGTATGTGCAATATGTTTATGGGTTATAATAAAAATCAATTAGTTGAATGATTAAGTTGATAGTTAAAACTATCAAATATAATGGTGGAAAAACTTTCAATCATCTAATATTGGATCTAATGATGCATAAGAGTGTAGAATGGCAACTAGGGGAGTTCTTCATAAGATTGCAGAGTGGCAACTGGGGGAGTTCTTCCTAGAGAAAACGCAGTGCATAGTAGTAACTAGGGGAGTTATTCCTAGAGAGATTATTACTAGCTATAAATACTTTGAACTAAATTTAAAAGCATTATAATAATATTTCTCCCCTTAAATTAAAGGGGAGTTATTCCTAGAGAGATTATTACTAGCTATAAATACTTTGAACTAAATTTAAAAACATTATAATAATATTTCTCCCTTTAAATTAAAAGACATAAACTAAATTTAAACGCATTATAATAAAATTTCTCCCGTTAAATTGAAATACTTGAAGCTAGTTAAGGCTAACAATTGTTACTTGCCACAAAACCTTTAACTTCAAAGTATCCACCCTAATTATTACTCACCACAAATCCTTTAACTTCAAAGTATCCACCCTAATTATTACTCACCACAAATCCTTTAACTTCAAAGTATTCACCCTATTAAACTTAGTATTGAGATAATAAATTTAATTTAATTTTTTTACAATTAAAAGATTTAATTTAATTAATCTGAAATTTTAGACATCCACATCTAGAACGTTTTCTTTATAACTTTCTTTTAAAAATATGAATTAAAAAATTTGTTTTTTTATAAACCTAATTTATAAAAAAACAAATTACAAAACTAAAAAAATCAGAAATAACATATTTAATAACCAATCAAATCACAATTTAATAACGAATCAAATCACAGTTAAATAGTTAAACATATTACTATATTAATTATTAGGAAAAATATATTTATTAATATGTTTTTTTTCCTTTTCTTGAAAACCAACTACATTATAGTTTTCAATTACATTATATAATTATAGAAATTATGTAAAAACATTAGCAATAATTTTTAAAAGATTTACACTAAAAACATGTGTTATATTACAATTCAAAATAATTATTTAATTATATCGAAATATAATTAACTAAATCTAAAAACTATTCAAAAATAATTAATTAACTTTAAAACTAAAAAATAATCAACATTATTAAATTGATGATGAAAACATGCTTAGGCAAGTACCTGGAATGAAGAAAATTCAAGTGAACAATACTTTGGTGTTAACTTAGATGTATGAATCAAGCGAAAGGCCAAACTGAGCCTTTTGAAAAATACTAATGGTTTGGTGTATTTAAAAAGATGATCATTCATTTTGAAATTAAATTACTTAAATATTTAAAAGTAATTAAAATATTTAAAATTCAAAAAATAATAAAATTAATATTAATAATTAATGATTAATTTAACATTTTAAATATATATATATATATATATATATATATATATATATATGGTTTTTAAAGTACATTGAATCATTATGAATAAATCAATTTCAAGTGAAACATTTAGAGGAAAATTCACATATTAACCTTTTTTAGTTAAAATAAGAGACCCTTTTAACTCAAGGACGTGAATTATTTATTACAAAAGAGATTATATATATTTTTATATTAAATAAAAATAAAATATATGAGTGATAATTATAAATATAAAAATAATTTTTTCTCATAATCTGTACATCGTCTATCGTATTAAGTTGTGTTATTGTCAATATTTTAATATTTACATTTATTTGAGGAGAAACTTGTACATCACTCCATTGCAGTTGGTGACTTCTAGATCATTTTACCGTCTTTATTTCAACATTTCATAACATTTTTTTATTTCATCTTTATTTAAAGAATGATACAAATATCTAATCATTTTAAAGAAATTTCATTCTTTCAATTGTTGCTGGTGCATAGTAAAGAGGTTGATCTTCTCATAAATATGAAAGCATCCATGAGTGAAGGCCCATGCAGGAAAAAGGGTGGGTGGGTGTTTTTGTTTTTCAAAATACTCCCCTTCAATGACATTTATTTGCATTAATTCCTTCATCCAATCTGCACACAAGTGCCTAGTGTGGTAGGCTTGAATAGACTATGGGTTATAGTAATTATTATGTTGGTTTTTTTATGTTTCGAGTTTCAACACACTTGATTATAAAGAGAATTTTGGTCTAGCTCCTATATGGGTTTATTTTCATGTTTCAAACTTGGGAGCTTGTTCTAGTTGTCTAAACTTTAGGGAATGTAGTGATTGAACATTTTGTAACCTTTTTAGTGGATTTTAGGAAATACACATTTTTTTGAGCATTCCTAAATTTGCAGGAAGAACGACTCAATATAGGAAGATGAAGTGTGTTATGTGTCAGTTGGTGGAGGTAAGTAAAAGTGTGAAATGGTATGAAAAGGGGGTTGTTGAAGTTTAATAGTTGTTAGTGTGTTATGTGTGAGTTGGTGGAGGTAAGTAAAAGTGTGAAATGGTGTGAAAAAGGGGGTTGTTGAAGCTTAATAGTTGTTAGTGTGTTATGTGTGAGTTGGTGGAGGTAAGTAAAAGTGTGAAATGGTGTGAAAAGGGGTTGTTGAAGCTTAATAGTTGTTGGTAGCTTTGGATTTCCAATGGAAATGTTGGGAAAGGCATGAAGAAAAAAATGATGGTATAAATTGAAAATGAATATAATCATATTGTTATAATTACTACTTAATTAAAGAAAATGTTAAACTTGAAACATGGATTTAGAGCATTTCAATATTTACAAAGAAATAAATATTTAGAATTAGACCTTTGCTTTAAATTTGTGGTATTTATGATGCCTTGTATTATTGGTTTCTTTATTCTCTTGCATATTATTTAATCCCTTATTCATACTTCAAGGTCTAATCATATGAATGGAAGAAAAAAATATTATAAAAAGTAAATCCCAATTTGGACTTATAAGTCATAACAAACTAACAATTTTCTTGATTGCAATTATAAATGGATAAGTATTATGAGAATGATATTAAAAAAAATTTAAATACTGTAAAATATTCATTTTTTTTAATTATAGATAAATTTTGTTTTTTTTTTTTAAGTCCAAGAGTTTTTATTAATCAAAAGGCATATACAAGGATGTCAAAATGCAGATGGTCTCACCCCAAGCAAGTTTGTTGACCATTGCGATAACCATACAACATACAAACAGTAAAATTGCCAGTTGAGAGGTCGAGATATTTTAGGTTTAAGCGGGGCAAGAATGTGTGAGGAGTGGGGGATAGGCTTCATGATGGAGCTGAGAGGGAAGTCACAGAGCCAAAAGAAAGAGACATCCAGAACGCTACCACTTGCCACCCAAAACCAAACAGTCTATGCCGTAGACTTGAGGGAAGAGGATAACCAACACAAAATTTCCCACCACTGAGAATTCGCCACTGCCTGATTAGAGATAAGCCAAACAAGAGTGGAAGTGAAAGATCTAAGACGAGAGAGCCAGATAGAATATATCAAACACCCAAGAAGAAATTGAAAGGCAATGCAACAAATCTGATATCGACACCAGAGTCGTAACAGAGCATCGGAGGGTGAATTGAGACCAAAGACCCCGAAAAGGAAGAGCCAATATGCTAGAGGACCCAACGTCTAGCGTCACCCTGTAACTAAAACCACCACCCGAAGAGCTACAACACCACCCGTGGACCTAGAACTAAGAAGACAACAACTAGAAGTCCTACACAAAGCACTCTAGAAGTCACCCCCAAGAGGCTAAGGCGAGACCCCCTAGGAGAAGAAGGAAATTGAAGATAAAGCCAACCAAAACTGAAGAAGATGTGTCATCCAGAGAGGAGTTATAAGGGAAAGTTTCTTAATTAGTAGGAGCAAGAGATAGAACGTCTCTAGAAGCATGCTCTAGGTGCATATGACAGACCACCACCCAAGATCAGGAGCCAGAGAAGATGCAAGCAGGGATGGGAGTGCATTACGCAGAGAGACAATAGAAAACTAGAGAGTTTTACGATGGAGGAAATATAACCACAGGAGAAGCTACTCCATCACATCAACACGATTCCACATTGGTGAAGTTTAACGGTTCGTACAAGAGAGCGCAATGGTATTAACTATGGCATGATGGAGGGGCTAATGTCCTGCCCTCCCTCACCTTAAACATTGCACAACTGTCACTACAACCTGATACACTATTGAAGATTAATTACAAATGATTTTATTAAAATAAATAATTATATTTTTTCTTTTATTATAAATGTATTATTATTTTTTTGAAAAAATAATTGTGAAAAAAAATATTTTTTAATAAAAATATAAGTGAATAAACATTTTACATTTTAAATAAAAATATTATTTTTTGATATATATATATATATATATATATATATAAAACAAAAAATAATATTTATACTTATAAAATTCCTTTTTTTTTAAATTTCATATAAATAGATTGATATTTAGAATTTATAAATTTTAGTATATATAATATAATATTTTATTAAATATGTAAATTAAGTATTATGGTGATTTTATTTGTGCTTAGTATTTATGATAATAATGGTAATTTAATGTTTTATTAAACATTAAAATTAATTATTATGATAATAGTTTAGAGTTAATGTAAATTTTTATTTATATTAATTTAAAATTTAATTAATTTTGATACATATATTTTTATATTTTATTAAGAGATAAGATATATTGTTTTAAAATAATTATTATAATTAATTCTAATTATTAATATATTTATAATTTGTGTAAGTTAAATGGTTAAAAGTAGGTGTTTTTTAATAAAAAGTTATAATTTCAAATTGAAAGATATTAATGTATTTATATATTTTTTTTTATAAATTTTTGTAATCAAAAGAAGACTTTAAATATATTATTATTATTATTATTAGACAAAGTAAAATGGAAGTATAACTTCCATAGAAATTTAAAATACAATGTAATATAGTACAAAATTATTTATTGTAAAAAGACTATAATAATAATAATCTATTTTTAATGTTATGGATAATTTACACCAAATTGATGTGTCTCAGATCATGGGACAAAAAAGATATGTAACTATTTGATTGCTAAAGTCTATAAAGAGATACATACTCTAACACCTAAATTAACTTCTACTTTTTTAATTTATGAAAGAATGGTTAGCCAACTAAAAATAACTAATGACCTTGCATTGTTTGTTGTATAAAACCAAAGTAAAAATTTACATTTCTCTAATCTTACATGTAGCTACTCAAATCTAGATATTAGGTTCTGGTGACTGGACTTTTCCCAGACCAACAAATATACAGTCTGCCAATAAACATTAAATGAATGGAAATTATAAATATTCCTAATTAGATAACTAGTCTACCAAAATACAAAAGTGAAGTAAGCCCATACAACCTTACTAAGCTGATTTAGTATATCTACAAAATACAAAAGTGAAGTAAGCCCATACAACCTTACTAAGCTCATTTAGTGTACATTTACAAGCTAATTATTTTCAGCGACTGATCATATCCACTACCATTATCAGGTCAACATTATGTTTTGCAACATTCAATAGGCATATATATATGTTTAAGATACGTAATTAAGGCTTCACATCCAAATCTGTATGCTCCACACCGAATGCATGGTGATTAGGTAATATTCACTTATGTCACTGTAGCTACCAGATTTTCCATCCATTCAATTCAGTGACATGTTGCCTGCCGGTCTCACACACATGGGACCCTCAGTCCTCATCCCTCTCAGGTTCACTTTTGGTTTTCACGAACAGAAGATCAATTGCAATCTTCATGTATGGAGATAAGGAAGCCATGAGTGCACAGATCAAGTGAGGTGCCTTTTTCTGTAACGTATATGCCATGAACATGTGATACGAAAGCGCGGTCTTAATGGAATCAAAACAAATTTGGTTGCAGCGCAGGCAGCAGTTACAGGTGTTTTCCATTTCTAAGTTTCTGTAAAGTGAAATCTGCATTAAAATCATAAGAGGGGCCTCTTATGCCATGCAAACCTATTAAAAAACATACCCTTAACATACCCTTCTATCGAGGGTTAAATTTGAGTGGTCCCCATTACCCATAATAATTTATTTTATGACCTTTTTATTTTTAAACCACCCTTCGTATGATTTTTAATATTTATTTCTATTTTATATAATATTTGTCAGCGAAATTTATTTTTTACCTTTTTTAATATTTAGTTTTTATACCTTTTTTAATATTTAGTTTTTATA
The DNA here is from genome assembly GCA_031772625.1 of Pinus tabuliformis. Lineage (NCBI taxonomy): Eukaryota > Viridiplantae > Streptophyta > Pinopsida > Pinales > Pinaceae > Pinus > Pinus tabuliformis. The sequence goes on along the minus strand of CM062816.1, from coordinate 1,680,151,230 downwards.
TAATATAAATAGATAAATTAGATATATATGAATTTCAGTTCATCAATTAAAAATATATTAAAAATTGAATTTTGTAAGAAGAAAAAATATTTTTGTGAAGAAAAATTGTGAAGGTCAAGTCAATGTGTCTCAATTCATAATACATGATAATATTAAAAATCAAGTAACATTTTCCAAAGAAGAAAACTCAAGTCAACCCATTCATAGAGTGTCATATTCTCATAAGCAAAATACTCCATAATTAGGATAAGAAAAACCCTAACAATCTGATGTAACAAATTCATAGTTTATATCTATGTCCATTTTTATAGATATATGTTTTATCAAATTTTCTCCAATTTAAAGAAGGTATAAGGTCATACAATCTATTTGTTTGGAAGAAAGCTATGCAATTTGAGAATCAAATCTTCCTCATGGAGTTGAAAGTTCCTTCTTTTCACATTAGGTTGGAGATAATTCATCCAAAGCAATCTGCAACTCTTTCCACTTCTAAGCATACATGTTCTAGCTCAGGAATGGAAGAACTAAATGAGCTATTGGTAGAAGCTATTAAAAGATATAAGATGGGTTTATGAGATTGACTCTTTACAATAATGCACAGAATACATTACATACATTTCATGGGAATGTGGGAAAGTCAATAAACAAAAATATCAATACATTAGAGGAAGATAAAGTTTCTTTGTATATCTCTCATTGAAATAAATAATTGATGGATTTTTTTCAAGTAAATAATATTTCATGTGGGCAAGAATAACATATTGTTTAGGGTTTAAATCTATGTAACAAAGTTGAAAACCATTACAATAATGTACCCAATATGAATTCAACCTATCAATTGTAAGAATTGAAACTAAGTAGGAAGTATAATGATGAGTCCTCCGAACTATCTAAAAAAGAATCAATTGACAACTTGTATATTTTTTTATTCCTGTGAACAGTTTTGAAGCCAAGATAAAGCCATAGAAGTTTTAAAGAATATTACAGACCATGAAACTGTAGAACTAGTAGACATTTGCCTAAAATCTTCATACTTCAGCTTCAAAGGTAAAATCTATGAGCAAACTCGTGGAGTTGCCATGGGTTCTCCTTTATCTCCTCTGATTGCCAATTTATATATGGAACATTTTGAACAAATGGCCCTTAAATATTTCCCCTTTACGCCTGATGAATGGAAAAGATATGTAGATGATATTTTCGCTAAATGGAGACATGGCTTAGATAAACTTAATGAATTCTTATCCCACTTAAAGAGCCTCTCAGAACACATAAAATTCACTATTGAGATTGAAAAAGATAACGAGCTCCCCTTCCTAGATGTCCTCCTTACCAAGAAAAATGGCAAACTAAGCCACCAGGTCTTCAGAAAACAAACTCACACCGACAAATATCTTCACTCCAATTCCCACCACCATCCGAAGCAAAAAGTAGGAGTCATCAAAACCCTAGCTACCAGAGCTTCAAGAATCTCTGACCTTGATCATTTAGAAGAAGAACTTAACCATCTCTGCAAGGTCTTCATCAACAATGGCTATCAGAAAAGCATTATCCAAAAAATATTCAAAGAATCCACAACCAACCCCCAAAAAAGGAAGACTCTGGAAAACCCTAGAATCTCCTTACTCTATATTAAAGGAACCACTCACAAAATCGCTAGAATTCTCACCAAGCATAACATTATGGTTGCCTTCACACCCCCTAACACCATAAAAAACATGTTAGATTCTGCCAAGGACCATATTGACCCAAAAAATCACAAAGGTGTATACTCAATTCCTTGTTCGTGTGGCAAAGTATATATAGGTGAAACAGGAAGATCCTTTGGCATTAGGCTAAAAGAGCATATTAATGACATCTCAAGAAATAGGTCAGAAAAATCTGGGCTAGCTGAGCATGCTTGTTCCTCCTCACATTATATTTGCATGTAACAAGCAAAATTAATCCATAAAGAAGACCATTATTTAAAAAGAAGAGTTAAAGAAGCAATTGAAATCGAAAAATCCTCCAATAATATGAATAGAGACGACGGACTAAAGTTAAGTGACACCTGGAAACCCCTATTAAATAAAATAAAAAAGCAATAAACATAATAATAACTGAATATATAATAATAATAATATAAATAAATTAATAATAATAATAATAATAATAATAATAAAAACAAATAATAGATTTATTTTATTTGAAATTTAAATAATAAGTTATATATATATATATAAATAATCAATAATATAACAAAATTATAACCACATAAATAAACAATAATAATACTTAATAAATATAATAAATACCTATCTAAATAAATAGGTATTTATTAATTTATTTTTTTATAATAAATAAATAATAATAAATTAATAAATTAACTAATAATAATAATAATATTAGATAAATAATAAATTTATTTTATTTGAAATTTAAATAATAAACTATATATATATATAAACAAACAATAATATAATAAAATTATAACTAAATAAATCAATAATAATAATAATATATAATAAATATAATAAATACCTATCTAAACAAATAGGTTATTATTAATAATAATAAGTTATATATATATATATATATATATATATATATATATATATATATATATAATAAAATTATAAACAAATAAATAAACAATAATAATTTTTAGTAAATATAATAAATACCTATCTAAATAAATAGGTATTTATTAATTTATTTTATTATAATAAATAAATAATAATAAGTTAATAAATTAATAAATAATAATAACAAAAATAATATTAAATAAATAATAGATTTATTTTATTTGAAATTTAAATAATAAAATATATATATATATATATATATATATATATAAACGATAATATAATAAAATTATAACTAGATACATAAATAATAATAATATATAATAAATACAATAAATACCTATCTAAACAAATAATATATAATAAATACCTATCTAAAAAAATAGGTATTTATTAAAAATAATAATAAATAAATAATAGATTTTGTTCATTTCAAATATAAATAATAAATTACATATATATAAATAAATAATAATATAATAAAATTATAACCAAATAAATAAACAATAATAATATATAATAAATATAATAAATTCCTATCTAAATAAATAGGTATTTATTAAATTACTTTTATTTATTTATAATAAATAAATAAAAATAAATCAATAAATAATAATGATAATAATAATAATAATAAAAATAATAATAAATAGATAATAAATTTATTTTATTTGAAATTCAAATAATAAATTATATATATATAAATAAACAATTATATAACAAAATTATAACTAAATAAACAAATAATAATAAATATAATAAATATAATAAATACCTATCTAAATAAATAAATTAAATAAGTATTAATTAATTTACCATTTATAAGCAGACTACTAATGAACACAAAAGCAATGCTTTTCAAATAACTATTAATAAGCTCCGTAAGTTTCACGCTCTCTCTTCTCAAAAACAAATCTCATTGCCGTGATGATGGACTCACTAAGCTAGTCCGAAAAGTTGGTTTCAAAACTGTTCACAGGTTCTAAAAAACAAATCTCATTGCCTTGATGATGGACTCACTAAGCTAGTCCGAAACGTTGGTTTCAAAACTGTTCACAGGTTCTTCCTTAGAATAAAAAGTCTATCAACCTGTATGGACTCCCTCTTTAACTTGTATATTATTATATTTTTATTTTAATACTAAATTTAATTTAGTTGAACTAGTTTACATGTTGGACATTATTATTTGTTCAATAATATGATAGGATGTTATCTAGATTTTATAGAACTTGATTGGGTTATGACCATATGAATCTCTTAAAAGTTTGCTAAGTTTGGATATTTTTTTGTAACAGTGAATCCTTATACTTTATTTCCATTTTCAACTTTTCTATATTTTATATATGAAATTTAAACTAAACAAAATTTATCTCCAAATAAACCAACTAATTTCTCTTTAATTAATATACATTAAAGAAAATTTTTAATTAATAAAGGAATTCCATTGAATGAAAAAAAAAACAATAAATTTCGCAGTAATGCAAAATAAAATTTTGCTCTTTTGAAAATAAGTGGTCTCATGTTAGTTTATCTTTTCAGAATGTCATTCAAATTGTAATTTTTAAGTATTTATATGTGTTGTTTTGTAATTGTTATTCACCTTTTTGGCATTGGTTATAGAATTATTGTATCACACTTGGAATGCTTAGTTAGCTTCTCCCAAGTAACCTAATCTAATTTTTTAAGGATGATTAAGATAAAGATGGTGTATTGTGAATGAAATGGGCTGGAAATAGCATTACATGATTGAACTAGAAACTCAAAGAAGAAAGGAGAAGTGACGTATTCTAAATTGTTTTCCCTTAAATCCCGTGAAGAACCCCTTCTTGAAAATGTTCTTTGCCAACCAAGCTCACCTTAGAATTCGAAACGTTGCTGGTCCAAACAAATAAACAAATGTCTTTACAAATAATAATAATAAAATTTAATGTAGATAATAAACAAAATATTTTAATATAAAGTTAGGTAATATTGATATATATTTAAAAATATATTAATAACAAAAAGAACATTTTAATGTGAAAAATATACGTTATAAATAAAATATTTTATTGGACATGTTAAATAAAATATTTCAATGTTAACTATGCATATATTAAATTTGGTTTTAAAAACAAAACAATGTATATATTATACAAAGAAATTGAAAAAGAAATAATTTTAATACTTAAAAAGTTTCACATATTTTCACACGTCCATTTTTAGTCAAATTTTCTAAAGTGGTGGATTTATAATTTAATTTTTATAGTCTACACAATTCAAGTACCCAAAAAGATTTTCAAGGTGTTGAATCCACTTATACATTCAAAATATATATATATATATATATATATATATATTATATATATATATATATATATATATATATATATATATATATATATATATATACATATATATAAACCATGAATCTATTAAGCCCTAGGAGTGATCAAAGTGACCAAATTTATATATATGTAAAGATTTTTTCAGATTTTGTATTCTAAATGAGGTTTGCACCTCAAGATATTTCATTCCTCTAATTAAGATATATTTATATTGATTATACAATATTCAATATTATTGAATGTTGATTTATATTGATATTTTCTATGTTCATACATATCCACTTTGCAGCAATATGGATATTAATTGTCAACTTATTATTTTTAATTTAATAGAGAAAATGAAATAATACTTATGATAGCTATAAGTATGTTTATTTTGGAATAAAGATTCTAGATTTTAATTTAATTATCAATATTTATGAGGGAGATGATAAGGATTTAATGAGTATAGAATATTTTAGAATATTATTAGTACTATATAGAAATCATCAAAGACAAAAAAAATAAGTTTTTATGTTTTTTAATCCATTTAAATAAATTTATTAATTGAAAAAATGTCATATGAAATGAGTTATAGTTTTTTGAGTATGTGATATTGGTAAAGTATGGTAAAAGTCCATAGTATTGGAAAAAAACATATTAATAGATTAAAAATATCTATAATAGGACTGAATCTTTTTTATTAAAATCTAATTACATGTTTTATATATATATATATATATATATATATATATGTGTGTGTGTGTGTGTGTTTTTAACTTATATTGATTAATAATAACATTATTAATTTAAAAAATATATAATTTAGTTAATTTTTTTTTCAATTTTAATAATTTAAATGATATAATAAAATAAATATATTTGTTCTAGATTGATTTCTATACGCATATATTTACCATTTAATTTATATCACTACCTTAGTATTTATAATTATTGTTGTTAATTGTACGGTACTTGGAAAGAGTCTTTGCGGCCATGAAAGTGACTTGACGTCCGTTTCTTCATAGCACCTTCACAAATAATGCAAGGCATCGAATTTGTTAAGGTAAGGTAAGACGTTCCCGCCATCAAATGCCCGGCCACGCCCGTATTCAGGTTACTTCACCCTGTATTCAGGTTTCTAACCACCCTGATAAATTTTGAAATATATCGAATTTATTAAGGTAGGACTTTGTGGCCATCAAATTCCGTGCCATGCCCAATGTGAGTTGCAGGTTTTACTACCCATAACTTAGATTTGGTCTACACCTGTGAATCTTTATTGCACATCCACAGTGATAATAAGAATAAGGATGAATGGAAAAGATAAGGATGAAGAAACCTGTGGTGTTCATGCAAATGGTAGTGACATGAGCGTTAAATTTACAGTCTAGTTGTTTTCTGTTATGCTCTTAACCTGCAAAGCAATACCCAAACATAGAATTTGCGAAGAAAAGATACCGAGAACACTGAATATGCGAAGAAAATATACCTAGAACACAAAATAGCAATGATTTTATTATTCAGAGAGAAATGTTCACAGGCCTCTTCGAGGGGGCAACCTCCAATAGAGCCGAGCTCGATTACAAAACAAGACACGATGCTCCTCGTAGGGAGTCTCTATGCAATACCACGGGCCAATATCGTGGGTTTTATTAATACCATCTATCTAATACTACCGCCCATTTACCATCTATCTAATACTACCGCCCATTTGCAACTAACTGTGGTCCCGTCATTAATTGCGGGTTAACCACTTACAAATATTAATATGGGCTTTATTGACTCTTGACTATGACGTGATCCCATGACATAAATAAGGGGGTTAGGGTGGGACCCTAACATGCCCTCCCCCTTAAGACTAGCCTTGTCCTCAAGGCTGAAGCTGCGGAAACTGCTGAAGAATAGTGGCTGGTTCCCAAGTTGCATCTTCCGGAGAGGTGTCTTTCCATTTGACGAGGACCTCCTTAAGCATGCGGCTGCGCAGGTGCTTGTCTCGTGTGTCTAGAACCTGTTCAGGTTGAAGCCAGATTGACCCTTCTTCGTCCAATTCAAGTAGACTGGTTTGAACTCGGCAATTGTTCCCAATCACTTTCTTGAGGCACGATACATGGAAAACTGGGTGGATTTTTGCTGTAGGTGGCAAAGCCAACTTGTAAGCCACTTCTCCAATGTGCTGAAGTACTTGGTATGGTCTGTAGAATTTTGGAGAGAGCTTTTGACAACCCTTGTCTTTGAGTGATGTTTGCTTATATGGTTGCAGCCTCAAAAAGACCTGATCCCCTTCTTGAAATTGGCGCTCTGAGCGATGTTGGTCAGCCTGTTGCTTCATACGGTTCTGAGCTTGATGAAGATTCTCGTGCAGATGGGCAAGCATGGTTGCGCGGTGTTGTAGGAGTTGATCCACGACTTGTACTTTGGAGCACCCCGTGAGATAAGAAGTAGGGGAAGGCGGAAGTTGTCCATAGACTGCTTCATAGGGAGTCATTTTGGTGGTGGCATGATAGTTGGTGTTATACCACCATTCCGCCAAAGGTAACCATTGTACCCAAAGGTGTTGTTTTTCTGAAGTGAAACACCTAAGGTAGGTTTCTAGACATTTGTTGACGGCTTCGGTTTGACCATCTGTTTGCGGATGATATGAAGTACTGAGTTTGAGTTGAGTTCCTTGTAGTCTGAAGAGCTCCTGCCAAAAATTACTGGTGAAGATTGGGTCGTGGTCGGACACAATAGAAGTGGGCATGCCATGCAATTTGAAGATCTGATCCATGAAAGTTTGAGCAACCAAAGTGGGTGTGAATGGTTGGGGTAGGGCGCAGAAATGAGCATACTTCGACAGTCGGTCCACAACCACCATGATGACTGACTTGTTCCCAGACTTTGGAAGACCTGTAATGAAATCCATGGAGACCTCCGTCCAAATTGACGTCGGAATGGGCAATGGTTGTAATGTGCCTGGTGTGTTGACGGTTTCCCCTTTGTGGCGTTGACAGACGTCACATTTTGCTACGAAAGTAAGGATGTCCTGTTTCATGCCGGCCCAAAAAAATGATCTTCTGGTGCGAGCATATGTCTTCTGAAAGCCTGAATGTCTTGCAATGGGAGATGAGTGCAATTCTGCCAAAATGCGACTTTTGAGGGTGGATGTTGGTGATATTACAACTCTGTCCTTGTAGCGAAGAATATCATTCTGCCACGAGTAGCCCTTGCTGGAATTAGGATCTACCTGCAATTGAGAAATGAGTTGGGAGAGCCCGGGATGTGAAAACCATTCCCTGCGAGCCTCTTCAATCCAGTCTGGAATAGGGAGGGAAATTCCGAGCAGAGTACTTTCCTCCTCAAATTGGCGCGACAATGCATCTGCTACCTTGTTGTCTTTCCCTTTCTTGTAAATGATCTCATAATCATATCCCAGCATTTTGGCTAACCATTTATTTTGTTGTGGGGAAGATAGGCGTTGCTCCAAAAAATATTTAAGACTGTGATGATCTGTGCGGATTTGGAAACGTCGCCGCAACAAGTAAGGTCGCCAGGTCTCGACTGCATGTAAGATGGCCATCATTTCCTTCTCGTAGGTAGATTGGCCCAGATTCCTCCCACTTAGTTGTTGGCTGGTGAAGGCCAATGGTCGCCCTTCCTGCATTAAGACCGCTCCAATACCTGTTCCCGAAGCATCAGATTCAATGACAAATGATTTGGTGAAGTCCGGTAGTGCTAAGACAGGAGTGGAACACATGGCGGTTTTGAGAGCGGTAAATGCTTGTTGTGCTTCTTCGTTCTAGAAGAAGGAATTTTTCATTAGGAGTTGCGTTAGGGGCTTTGCTATGCGGCCATAGTTGCGGACAAATTTACGATAATAGCCTGTGAGACCCAAAAATCCTCTCAAGCTTTTCAAGGTCTTAGGTTGAGGCCATTCTTGCATTGCCTGGATCTTTTTTTGGTCCACCTTGACACCTTCACGCCCCACAATGCGGCCCAAATACTCAACTTCTTCCATGCCAAACGAACACTTAGACATCTTGACAAATAATTTATGCGTGTGGAGCAGTTGCAAGAGTAGATCTACATGCTGAAGATGTGCCGCCCAAGTGCCACTATAGATGAGGATGTCATCGAAGAAGACAAGGACAAATTTTCTGAGATATGGTTTGAGAAGGTGATTCATAAGGCTCTGAAAAGTAGAGGGGGCATTACAGAGCCCAAATGGCATGACCAGGAACTCATAATGGCCTTCATGAGTTCTGAAAGCTGTCTTGGGAATGTCGACTTCCTTCATGCGAATTTGATGGTAGCGTGAGCGAAGATCCAACTTAGTGAAGAATTGAGCCCCATTGAGTTCGTCCAGCAAACCGTCAACCACTGGGATGGAAAATTTATCTTTGATTGTTAACTTATTGAGGGCCCTGAAGTCTGGACACATCCGCCACTCCCCATCTTTCTTGAGGACCATGACTACTAGAGATGAATAAGGACTAATGCTGGGATGAATGACACCTGCTTCCAACAATTCCTTGATGATTTTTTCTATTTCATTCTTTTGGGTGAACGGATATCTGTATGGCCGCACATTTGGGGGTTGGGCCCCTGGAACCAATGTGATGCTATGATCATGTTCCCCTCGCGAGGGTGGAAGCTCATGAGGCTTGTCAAAGACCGTCCGATGTTTATTTAAAATCTGTTGCATCTCAGGATGAATTGGCAGAGACATGGTGTCTACTACTTGGATGGCATTAAATTGAGCTACCCCTCCATGATGGCCCTTTTTTAACAATTTTTCCATCCTATGCGAGCTGATGATAGAGGGGGCTCCCGCTTGTAGTCCACGGAGGGTATGTGTGGAGTTGTTCTGCTTAAAACTCATATATAACTCCTGGAAATCCATTGTGATTGGCCCAAGAGTGCGGAGCCATTCCGCGCCGAGGACAATGTCGCAATCCCCCATGTGTATTGCAAACATGTGGGTTTTCAATTGATAATCCCCCATTTGAATTTTGACATTTTCACAGCGACCTTCACATTTCATTGTGCCCCCATCTGCAATCTGGACTTGGAAGTTAGAAACTGCCCGGACGAAACAATGTGCTGCTTCAGCGATCTTTTGGTGGATGAAATTATGGGTACTTCCACTATCAATCAAGACTACTACTGGGCGATGTTTAAGAAAACCCCTGATTTTGAGAGTTTGAGGGGAAGAAATTCCTGCCAATGCATTTAGCGAAATAATTGGTTCATCAGATACAATCTCCTGTTGGTTATCTTCTTCGATCGCCTCCGGTTCCTCAAGTGGTGGATCTTCCTCGGTGGAGCTCTAGTCAGTGGCATCTATTTGAAAAAACTTGTGCTCTTTGCATTTATGACCCGGGGAATATTTTTCATCACAGTTGTAACATAGTCCTTGCTTCCTTCTGTCGGCCATTTCCGCAGGTGACACCTTTTGAATCTTAAGTGTCTGAGTCATATTGGGAGCCTGTGAGGGACGACCTTTAGCGGGGAAGTTGGGGTGGCTGGATTGGGCTGTTAATGCACGTTCCACCTTACGGGCTACCTGGCAAGCCTCTGTCCATGTGGGAGGGTGGTGGAGTAGAACCTGAGCTTTGATGGCTTCTTTAAGACCGCTGATAAAGCATTCCATGTAGAACTCATCTGTGAGACCCTTAGTGCGGAAGGCTAAGGCTTCAAAAGCAGTAATATATTCCTCCACTGTACCCGTCTGTCAGAGCTTAGTGAGACGCCCCAAAAAAGAGTCTTCCTGTTCAAAGCGACTGCGAAGAGTTTTGGCAAATTGGGCCCAATTCTGAAAATATCCATTGCAACGCTGATGCCATTCCTTCCATTGCCATCGTTCATTGTCCAAGTACATGGTGCCCACCATAAGCTTAGTCCCCTCATCTGTGATATGATTCAATTGGAAATACTGCTCCATTTGTGCTAGCCATGCGGACATGTGAGAACCGTCAAATTTCTGCATATCCAACTTGGGAGGTCGCTGACTGGGTGGTGGATGGGAGTGCCAAATGTGAGGAGAGTGGCTAGACTCACCCTCATGGTATTCATGGCCATTATACGCCTCCTCGTGTGCTAGCTCCTTGCCCTTTAGGAGTGCCTCCTGTATCTGGTTACCTATTCCTTTAAGCTCAAGTTGTATGTGGTTACTCATTCCTTGAAGCTCAAGTTCGATCTTGTTCACCGCAGTTTGGAGGGAGTGCACATGGTTTTCAATTTTGTCAATCCTTTCGTTGGCCATCGCTTGAGCGCGAGTGTCTACCATACACCAACTTGATGAAAAATTGGGACCACCTAAAAAAATTTTACTAAGAAATTGAATGGTACCACCTTGCTCAGCTCGTCGTCCTGATACTGATGGGCTAGGTCACCAATAAGCGCCCCGGAAGATCTCAGACTTTTTTTTTTTTTTTGGAAAACTCCTAACGGAGTTTTACTCCTTCCTGATCAATACTGCAGTCGCCAAATCCTCAAAATGTCAATGCCGCCAAAAGTCCTGCGAAAATTATATCCAGGTACAGGAACCCTTCACAACTACTCCGATCTGGTGGATCTGAGAGATCTGAATGGTGGAACAACTGCTGCTGCTGATCTGGAATATCTGATCTGGTGGATCTGAGAGATCTGAATGGTGGAACAACTGCTGCTGCTGATTTGGAATAAGTGATGTGTGATCCCCCGATAGAAAGGGAACTATGGTCTTGGGGAGTGTCAGGTGCTACAGATCGCAATATACATAAGGGTCTGACAGTAGTACTCAGCCCAATGTTTCAGGGCTCTAACTAAGGAGGATCGACCGTACCCTTAGCCGTACAACCCGACTACCCTATCGTACGGGCGAGTAATCTCTCCGAGTGCTGTTCTCGGTGTACTGTAGCCACAAGACAGCCGAAGGTTTATCTATGGCGAGGTTTCAAGGGAGCTAGGGGGCTTCCTATATACCTAGAGGGTACGTGGAAGACAGTCCGTGCGCGGTTCTGTCTAATGCACTACTACTCGAAGGGGTACCCACAGGGGTTACAAGGGAGTCCAACAGATGTGACCACCTCTTGTATTTCCTGCGTGCATGCCTCCCCAAATCCACAGGTTTATGCGCTTAACGACAGATCCCGTGGTTTAAAGACGTCGGAACACGTCTCTAGCCAAAAAAAAAATTTGCTAAAATTTGGAGATCCCACCGAGCCCTGGAAAGTGCTCTGATACCACTTGTTATGCTCTTAACCTGCAAAGCAATACCCAAACATAGAATTTGCAAAGAAAAGATACTGAGAACACAGAATATGCGAAGAAAATATACCCAGAACATAGAATAGCAATGATTTTATTATTCAGAGAGAAATGTTCACAGGCCTCTTCGAGGGGGCAACCTCCAATAGAGCCGAGCTCGATTACAAAACAAGACACGATGCTCCTCGCAGGGAGTCTCTATGCAATACCACGGGCCAATATCGTGGGTTTTATTAATACCATCTATCTAATACTACCGCCCATTTACCATCTATCTAATACTACCGCCCATTTGCAACTAACTGTGGTCCCGTCATTAATTGCGGGTTAACCACTTACAAATATTAATATGGGCTTTATTGACTCTTGACTATGACGTGATCCCATGACATAAATAAGGGGGTTAGGGTGGGACCCTCACATTTTCATCGTCATGATAGTGATCTCTATGATAAAAAATGGTGGTAGGGATGATAAGTGTAAGGTAAATAACTGAAGTGATCTCTATGATAAAAAATGGTGGTAGCGATGATAAGTGTAAGGTAAATAACTGAATTTAATGATAGTGAGGAATGAATAACAGGGTATAGTGGGAGAATCATTAAAATTATTATTATTATTATTGCCAATTAATTAAATTAATTAATTATTTTTATTTTATTTTATTTTAAAAGGGGTGAAGGGTTATCTGAAATTTATTTTAATAAATGATTTAATGATATTGTCACATCCCTATGTAAATACATAAAAGAATTTTTTTTTAAATGGTAAAATTATATTACACCTACATAGCCTTTATCGTAACCACTATTGCGCATAGTTTATCATTTGCTTATAGCTAATCAGAGGTGATATGATTTGGACACGTTTTATTTGTTTGACAATCTATACGGTTTATTGATTTATGGTTCGGCTCGATTACATGTGTAATAAAACGGCAATCGGATTGCATGCCTTGTCCGACCCGTAGCCTTTTCCGGCGTTGAGTTGTTGGCGGCATTTAAGTTTTCATGACAGCGATTTAACAGGTGGCCTGGCTCACCCGCTTGGCCATGTGACTCGCCGATCTTCGCACCCTCGGCCTTCACGCCTTGGGTTCCCGCTCTTTTCCTACGGTGGAGATCTAATGCCCAGATCTGAGGGCAGGGAAACGTCTAAGGGTTTGAGGCTCTTCATAAACCCTTAGAGCTTTGCTCGCGGCTCATTTGGTACTGGAATGGTTCTCGGGATTTCTCTGGTCTCTTAACACTTGGTTCCGTTTTCATTTATCGCCTCCCCTGGGCTTCATCAACAGCTCTGAGATCTTATGCTTATTCTTCAGGGACATTGTGCAGGTAATATATTTTGTTTTGAAATTAGATGTAGTCTTTTTCGCTACAGATTATCTCCTATTTTCGGGAATTCGACACAAGCTTTGCATGTGTTTAATCATGAGGTTTACTGCTAGATTGTATGCATCTATTGACTGTTGTCCCTTGATATTTGTCGTGTGCAGGTAAGGATTGTTGCAATGCCTCCTTTCTGCTTGCGGATTGACGGAGCCCAATGTTTCGACCTTCTCCGTCGCGTGCCAGGTAAGCAAATCGGCCCTAAAACCTGGTGCGAAATCTGAGGGTTTTTTCCTTGATGTGCCTGAAACGGCTGTGATTTATACCTGTTTGCCTTCTTCTTTTGTTTCTTATGTTCACTGGCTTTCGGCTGTTTAAATTCCAAGCGAGGAATTCCAGAGGAGGTCCTCATGACTTGCATGTGTTTTCTCATATTCCCAGGTCTTTATGTTCCGGCTTACCCTGTTGGGTTATGAGGAACAGGCGGTTTCCCTTGCGCGGGATAAGCCTTAACCCTGTACAGCGGTTGAGTTATTCGAAGGCAACCTTGTCTTCCTATGTTTAGTCATTCAGATGCCACTGTTATATGTAAATGATGAGGCCGCTGTTGAACTGGCCGCTGTGTATGGACCCCTCTGGTCGAAGGGTGTTTTTATTTAGATTTAATGAATATATATTCAATTTGCTCTTTCAGTTCATCGCTTTTATTACAACTTGCTCTGTAATTGTTGGTTCGCTTCTGGTCTTTCCTCGGATAGTTAAATGGCATGCCGCTCATACTTACAGTATGCTCAGTCCGATATTGTTGGCTTGCCATTCTGATTCGGTTAGTTGTTACGTCTAATCCTGTGAATGGTATGTATTCCGGTTCTTCCGCTACCGCATAATGCTATTATCCTCAGGAATGGTAGTTGATTTTTCCTTGCTACTCATTTTTGTTTATATACTCCTTACACAGTTACGGAATGCTGTATTACCAGCATATGGGTTTTTACCGTTACTGAGCTTAAGTTATAATAGAAATGTTGGATTGTTACAGAGTATACATATATATATTACCTGTTTTGAATGTACGTGCATACATGTGATTACTTACGCTGCCGTGTCCATAGCCACGGTTTAAGCAGTTTCTGTGGTTGCATTTGTTGTCCTTTGAATGAATACTAGGGAAACTAAATTTGGCTTGTGTTCCTTTGGTATCTCTTCTTAAGTTAATCATTCTCGAAATATTTACTTCTTCAGTACCATTCGGTTAACTGTAATTGTTTCACTGTTAAAGCAACCTGATTCATAATATTTACCTTTTCGATGGCATTTGGTTATATGTGACTAATTCTCAGTTTTAAGTGAATTTTCTTGTTGTCACAGACTCGTAAAGTCTCTAAACTCTAAACTATGTTCACAATGTATATTTAGATGATTTGTCCAACGGGTATTCGGTTAGGATAACCCTGGCTGGCAGTCTAAAAAAAGGTAGCTTGAGGCCTTTTACATTCCTTCTTTTAATAGTGGATAACATAGGTAATAAAAGATAGCCTAATCGTTCTTTTAATGTACTAACTGCTCGGATATCCACCGCAGTGCTTCTGGTCCGACTCATTGTTTATATGTTTCTTTTTGTTGAACTACCATTAGCGTGTCAGGTTTTCTCTTTTACAGTTATCTGACATTTAAATGGTAATATTTGCTTGAATCAAATATATTACAGCAATATGATATCAATGGGAAATTTTATGATGTAATGGTCTGCACTGTCAACTACTGGAAATTTAGCTAACAGTATGGTCAACATTCATTGTTGAACTAATTTCCTTCAAATACTAATACGTACCTGGTTCGCCAGAGTTGTATATATATGCTTCAGAAGTTCACCTGCAATCCATGTTTTCTCTTGTCCACCCAACCTTGAGACCCATCGCTAAGACTGGAATCTCCCCCCGAGCTATCTTGCAGGCCTACAGCCCTCAACAAGATACATGCACCTTGTGCCTGGTTATCTGGTCCTTACCAGACTTAACCAGCTTGTTTTTCCTTCTCCTTCTGTCTGTCTCTACAGCACAGAATATTTTTGTCTCTACCCCCTTTTTCCCTTCGAGGACTTTCCCCGTTAGGGAGGGTAGTTTCATTCAGTTTTCATAACTGATTTTCTTCTTCAAATCCTCCTTTCAGAGGTTGCCAGCATTTCAAGAAGTATATATTTTCCAATATATATTTAATTCACAAATAAAATAATATGATTAGAGTTTTTTAAAAAAAAAACAACAGTCTTTCAACTCTATCTCTTACTACAGTAAAATTCCAATATTTACATTTTCCAGGGTCATCACATCTCCCCCTCCTGAGATTGGACATCGTCCCGATGTCTGATTTCCATAAACAATTCCGGGTAAGCCTTTTTAATGAGCTCTTCGTCTTCCCAAGTGGCCTCATCAGGCCCATAGTGCTGCCACTGCACTTTAACTTGGGTAATAGCTCGCTTCCGCAGCCGCACTTCTCTCCGGTCGAGAATGTTCAGTGGCTCGACCAGAACCTCGCCTTCCGGTTCGACCTGCAATCAACAACAATTCCAGTCACTTCCTGCCTGGGATAAAAGCTTAACTAGATCAACCAGATTAGTTCTTACCCGTACATCCTGCCATTTGATCACATGTTTAGGGTCGTAAACGTATTTTTTTAGTATAGAAACGTGGAAGACATTGTGGATCCTAATATGGCTTGGCAGGGCGAGTTGGTAAGCCACCGGCCCCACTCTTGCCAAGACCTGAAAAGGTCCAAAATAACGAGGAGCAAGTTTGGCACAACCGCTCCATTGCAGGGTGCTCCTTCTGGCTTGGATCCTCACAAAAACATGGTCACCGACCTGATATTCTTTGAACCTTCTTTTCCGATCTGCAAAGCTTTTTTGTCTGTCCTGAGCAGCCTTTAAATTAATACGCACCCTTTTTACCATGTCTTCCATTTCTTTGAGCATTTCTGGTCCCAATCTTAATTTATCCTCAGGTCCACCCCAGCTTGAGGGTGTGCGGCATTTCCGCCCATACAAGACCTCAAAGGGGCTCATTTGTGTTGACATGTGATATCCGTTATTATATGCGAATTCAACCAGGTGTAAATATTCCTCCCATTGAGTTGGTTTCTGCATTACACATGCTCTCAACATGTCCTCCACTACTTGGTTCACTCGTTCTGTTTGACCATCGGTCTGGGGATGATAGGCTGTGCTGAAATTCAGTTGTGTTCCCAGTTCAGTAAACAATGCTCTCCAAAAAGTTGACGTGAATTTTACATCACGATCAGATATTATTATCTTCGGAAGTCCATGCAGTTTGAACACATTCTGCATAAAAATATGAGCAATTTGCATAGCCTTATAAGTGGACTGCACAGGTATAAAGTGTGCTGCCTTACTCAGTTTATCTACCACTACCATAATGGAGTCATTGTTTTTCTTTGTCCGAGGCAAACCGGTTATAAAATCCATAGAAATAGTTTCCCATTTCCACTCTGGAATGGGTAAAGGTTGTAGTAGCCCTGCTGGATGCAAATGCTCCGCTTTAATCTGTTGACACTCCAAACACCGTGCTAAGTATTCAGCTACATTCTTTTTCATTCCTGGCCAATAATATTCTTTTCTAAGTGCGGTGACCATTTTTTGGTACCCTGGATGTCCAGTATAGTGGCTGATGTGAAACTCATCCAAAATCAGATTCCTAAGACCATCTTTATTAGGTACATACAACCTCTTATTATAATACAGCATTCCAGCATCATCTAATTCATATCCCTGCTGAATTTTCCCGCTAGAAAGTTGCTGTACCTGCTGTTTTATTTGCTAGTATTCAACATCTTGATCTGCTGCTGTTTTTATCATTTCAAACAAGGAATTCTTCCATTTACTGAACGAAATTTCATACAAGCACTGCACCTTCCGACTCAATGCGTCGGCTACACGGTTCTCCTTCCCTTTTAAGTGCTTAATTTCAAAATCAAATCCACTTAGAAAATCCGCCCAGTGGGCTTGCCTCGTATTTAAGGTAGGTTCGCTGAAATAATTTGTCAAGCCGTGGTGATCTGTTAACAACATAAATTTTCTCCCCAAGAGATAATGCCGCCACATCTTCAATGCGTGTATAACGGCTGCCAATTCTAAGTCGTAGGCAGAATATTTCTGCTCATGTTCCTTTAGCTTTCTTGATTCGTACGCGATCACTCTTCCTTCCTGCATCAATACACCGCCCACACCCTCCTTACTCGCATCAGTACATACCACGTAATCCTTATTAGGATCATCTATACTCAAGATGGGTGCGGTGGTGAGTAAACGTTTAAGTTGCTCAAAGCTACGCTGACACTCTGAGGTCCATTTGAATACCTTCCTTTTTTTTGTAGGGAGGTGATAGGGTATGCTACCCTTGAAAAACCTTCCACGAATCTTCTATAATAGCCAGCTAGCCCCATAAAGGACCTGATATCCGCCACATCCTTTGGTACGGGCCATTCCATTATAGTCCTTATCTTTTCAGGGTCCACTGCAATCCCCTCTTTTGTGATTATATGGCCTAAGTATTGTATTTCCTCCCTGAAGAAATCACACTTGCTGAACTTAGCATATAGCTGATGTTCCCGGAGAGTTTGTAGCACTAATCTGAGATGCTCCTCGTGCTCCTCCCTAGAACGAGAATATATCAGAATATCATCGATAAATATCAACACAAATTTATCCAAGAACCTATGAAACACACTGTTCATCAAACACATAAAGGTGGCAGGTGCATTGGTCAAGCCAAAAGGTAGCACTACAAACTCGTAGTGCCCATACCGTGTTCTGAAAGCTGTTTTAGCGATATCTTCCTCCTTAATCCTAATCTGGTGATACCCGGATCGCAGATCGATCTTAGAGAACACTGTTGCCCCCTTCACTTGATCGAAAAGTTCATCAATCCGAGGTAAAGGATATTTATTTTTGATCGTGAGCTTGTTCAGCTGACGATAGTCTATGCACATCCGAAGAGTTCCATCTTTTTTCTTGACAAATAACACTGGGGCTCCCCATGGTGATACACTGGGGCGAATATAATTTTTGTCTAGTAGCTCTTGCAGTTGCATTTTTAATTCTGTTAATTCAGGTACGCTCATTCGATAAGGTGCCCGCGACACTGGTGCTGCCCCCGGTGTCAATTCGATGGTAAAGTCTATATCTCTCTTAGGTGGCAGCCCAGGTATCTCCTCTGGAAAAACATCTGCAAATTCTTGTATTACGGGAATATTTTCCAGCGTGGCTATTTTATCCTTTTGATTTGCATAGCCTACCTGAATGGCATAAATTTGACATTTCTTTTTGATACATTTAGCTAGTTGGGATGCCGTGATCGGCCGGATCTGCACGGGGTGCTTGATCCCTTGCAGTTCCTGTTTCTCCCCAAAGTCATCTTTATAGTAAATGGTTTTCGTCTTGCA
Organism: Pinus tabuliformis; assembly: GCA_031772625.1. Classification (NCBI taxonomy): domain Eukaryota; kingdom Viridiplantae; phylum Streptophyta; class Pinopsida; order Pinales; family Pinaceae; genus Pinus; species Pinus tabuliformis. The sequence goes on along the minus strand of CM062816.1, from coordinate 1,680,132,348 downwards.
GTTTACTAGTGACCAGTGTTTTTCTAGCCAATCCATCCCAATCAGAATGTCATATGAACCCAAAGGAAGTACATTCAGATCCACTACTATTGGCTGTCCTGCTATGGTTAAAGAGCAATTATTAATTTTTGCCAAGACCCGTCTCTTGGCCCCCGTAGCTAGCTGTACCAGCCATGGATTCCTGAATTTTTCAGATTGTAACTTACACTGTTCTACTATCTTTGGGCTAATATAACTTAAAGTGGCTCCTGGATCAATGAGAACAGCTATAGAAAGATTCGAAATTTTACCTTCAAATTCCACCATAGTCGGCTGGTATTCCGCTTGACGATCATCCAGGGCTACGTTAATCCTTGGTACGCTACGTCCCACATCCCCAACGGTCGATACTTCGTGAATCTGGGATATCTGATCAGTACCCTTTCGCTGCGGGTAGTTTTTGACGTAGTGTGGTCCTCCACAGCCCCAGCATTGAATTGGAGGTCTAGCCATTCCTTCGCCCTTCGGCCTAGTAGGCTGTTCACTCACTCTGGACTCACTGGTTGGCCTAGCCCTGAGTGACCCTCTTGCTACAGTTCTGCTGTTCTGCCCTTTGCCAGCTCCCTTACTACCATTGCTGCGACTTCCTTTACTATTCCCAACTGTTTTGTTACCTCTTCTTTCATTCCATCTTTTATTTGGAGCATCTCCTCTCTGTTTATTCTGCTGGTAACAGATTCTAGCCTTGCGGATAGCTTCATCCATTGTCCTAGGATTGTCAAACTCGATCCTTTCTCTTATATATAGAGGTAAACTGCTAACAAATCTTTGCACCTTGGCTTTCTCCTCCTTAATATAGGGCACATAGCGAAGCAGGGAGGTAAAACGGTTGATAAATTCGTCCATAGTCTGCTGTCCCAATCGTAAATCATTGAATTCCCTTGCTTTTTCATCGTAGAAGCGCTCGGTTAGATATCTCTCTTTGAAGTATTTCTGAAACTTTTCCCATGTTATGGTCCGTTCGCTTACCCCCTTGATGATCTTAACTTCCTCCCACCACACGGTTGCTTTACCTTGTAACTGGAAGATGGCCAATCGTGCCTTCAAGTTGTGGTCATATTTCAGCCGCTTCTTCCTGTTCCCCATCAAAATGTGGGGGTTTAATTTTTCGAAATTCTCCCGACAGCTCCACTCTCTGACGTTTTGAAGTCTGATGTTCGAGTACATTACCAGAATGGTCCTCCTTTTCTTCTGAGATTTCAGTTTCAGTTTGATAGTTCCGTTCTTATGTCATCCTCTGCTGTTCCGCACTGGGATTAGCTAGTGGTGGGTTCTGCCTATCCGACAAACTCTTCAGAATTCTTTCTTGTTCCACCGTCAGTCATGCATTATCCTCTCGTAAACGTGCCATCTCATTCTTCAGCTCCTGAACAGTTTCCAGTATTGCAAGGTTTGTGCTACGTGTCTCCTCGCCAAGCTGTACCCACAGCTCTGGGTTGTCCCGAGGATTTACTGCAGGTTCCTGACCTGCCATCGATCTATGCGAAGCGCTGCCGGCTCTCTGCATATTCACTGTTTTCTATCTGTTAGCTATTAGCTGTTATTTCCCTGTGTCTCACCCCTAGAAATGGGACAAGAAAAGGAGTTAGTTTAATTAACTCTCTATCTTACAGATGTATGAGATGGTTATCTGTACATTTTAAACATGCTGTTCCAGAGGCCACAGTATTGTAACCATGCTCTGATACCAATTTGTCACATCCCTATGTAAATACATAAAAGATTTTTTTTTTAAATGGTAAAATTATATTACACCTACATAACCTTTAACATAACCACTATTGCGCATAGTTTATCATTTTCTTATAGCTAATCAGAGGTGATATGATTTGGACATGTTTTATTTGTTTGACAATCTATACGGTTTATTGATTTATGGTTCGGCTCGATTACATGTGTAATAAAACGGCAATCGGATTGCATGCCTTGTCCGACCCGTAGCCTTTTCCGGCATTGAGTTGTTGGCGGCATTTAAGTTTTCATGACAGCGATTTAACAGGTGGCCTGGCTCACCCGCTTGGCCATGTGACTCGCCGATCTTCGCACCCTCGGCCTTCACGCCTTGGGTTCCCGCTCTTTTCCTACGGTGGAGATCTAATGCCCAGATCTGAGGGCAGGGAAACGTCTAAGGGTTTGAGGCTCTTCATAAACCCTTAGAGCTTTGCTCACGGCTCATTTGGTACTGGAATGGTTCTCGGGATTTCTCTGGTCTCTTAACACTTGGTTCCGTTTTCATTTATCGCCTCCCCTGGGCTTCATCAACAGCTCCGAGATCTTATGCTTATTCTTCAGGGACACTGTGCAGGTAATATATTTTGTTTTGAAATTAGACACAGTCTTTTTCGCTACAGATTATCTCCTATTTCCGGGAATTCGACACAAGCTTTGCATGCGTTTAATCATGAGGTTTACTGCTAGATTGTATGCATCTATTGACTGTTGTCCCTCGATATTTGTCGTGTGCAGGTAAGGATTGTTGCAATGCCTCCTTTCTACTTGTAGATTGACGGAGCCCAATGTTTCGACCTTCTCCGTCGCGTGCCAGGTAAGCAAATCGGCCCTAAAACCTGGTGCGAAATCTGAGGGTTTTTTTTTTCCTTGATGTGCCTGAAATGGCTGTGATTTATACCTATTTTCCTTCTTCTTTTGTTTCTTATGTTCACTGGCTTTCGACTGTTTAAATTCCAAGCGAGGAATTCCAGAGGAGGTCCTCATGACTTGCATGTGTTTTCTCATATTCCCAGGTCTTTATGTTCCGGCTTACCCTGTTGGGTTATGAGGAATAGGCGGTTTCCCTTGCGTGGGATAAGCCTTTACCCTGTACAGCGGTTGAGTTATTCGAAGGCAACCTTGTCTTCCTATGTTTAGTCATTCAGATGCCACTGTTATATGTAAATGATGAGGCCGCTGTTGAACTGGCCGCTGTGTATGGACCCCTCTGGTTGAAGGGTGTTTTTATTTAGATTTAATGAATATATATTCAATTTGCTCTTTCAGTTCATCGCTTTTATTACAACTTGCTCTATAATTGTTGGTTCGCTTCTGGTCTCTCCTCGGATAGTTAAATGGCATGCCGTTCATACTTACAGTATGCTCAGTCCGAAGTTGTTGGCTTTCCATTCTGATTCGGTTAGTTGTTACATCTAATCCTGTGAATGGTATGTATTCCGGTTCTTCCGCTACCGCATAATGCTATTATCCTCAGGAATGGTAGTTGATTTTTCCTTGCTACTCATTTTTGTTTATATACTCCTTACACAGTTACAGAATGCTGTATTACCAGCATATGGGTTTTTACCGTTACTGAGCTTAAGTTATAATAGAAATGTTGGATTGTTACAGAGTATACATATATATATTACCTGTTTTGAATGTACGTGCATACATGTGATTACTTACGCTGCCGTGTCCATAGCCACGGTTTAAGCAGTTTCTGTGGTTGCATTTGTTGTCCTTTGAATGGATACTAGGGAAACTAAATTTGGCTTGTGTTCCTTTGGTATCTCTTCTTAAGTTAATCATTCTCGAAATATTTACTTCTTTAGTACCGTTCGGTTAACTGTAATTGTTTCACTGTTAAAGCAACCTGTTTCGTAATATTTACCTTTTCGATGGCATTTGGTTATATGTGACTAATTCTCAGTTTTAAGTGAATTTTCTTGTTGTCACAGACTCGTAAAGTCTCTAAACTCTAAACTATGTTCACAATGTATATTTAGATGATTTGTCCAGCGGGTATTCGGTTAGGATAACCCTGGCTGGCAGTCTAAAAAAAAGTAGCTTGAGGCCTTTTACATTCCTTCTTTTAATGGTGGATAACACAGGTAATAAAAGATAGCCTAATCGTTCTTTTAATGCACTAACCGCTCGGATATCCACCGCAGTGCTTCTGGTCCGACTCATTGTTTATATGTTTCTTTTTGTTGAACTACCATTAGCGTGTCAGGTTTTCTCTTTTACAGTTATCTGACATTTAAATGGTAATATTTGCCTGAATCAAATATATTACAGCAATATGATATCAATGGGAAATTTTATGATGTAATGGTCTGCACTGTCAACTACTGGAAATTTAGCTAACAGTATGGTCAACATTCATTGTTGAACTAATTTTCCTTCAAATACTAATACGTACCTGGTTCGCTAGAGTTGTATATATATGCTTCAGAAGTTCACCTGCAATCCATGTTTGCTCTTGTCCACCCAACCTTGAGACCCATCGCTAAGACTGGAATCTCCCCCCGAGCTATCTTGCAGGCCTACAGCCCTCAACAAGATACATGCACCTTGTGCCTGGTTATCTGGTCCTTACCAGACTTAACTAGCTTGTTTTTCCTTCTCCTTCTGTCTGTCTCTACAGCACAGAAACTGATTTTCTTCTTCAAATCCTCCTTTCAGAGGTTGCCAGCATTTCAAGAAGTATATATTTTCCAATATATATTTAATTCACAAATAAAATAATATGATTAGAGTTTTTGAAGAAAAGAACAACAGCCTTTCGACTCTATCTCTTACTACAGTAAAATTCCAATATTTACATTTTCCAGGGTCATCACAGATATGTTTATAATTAATTGTATCCATAAGTGTTTTGCAGTTTAGAGATGTTGATGTTTAAATATTTTGATTTGGTTAAAATAAAATAAAGATAAAAAATAAAAATAATTTTAAGTTAAAATAATAAAAAAAATTGTTTTGTTTTTATTGTTTTTATTATTTTTAATTGGGTAGTTAAGGTAAACTGTGGTTTTTTGAGTTTTAGTTTTATAAGAACTTATGATATTTATGTAGAATATAGTCTATTTAAAGGGGGAAATTTAATAGACCTAGATTGATCTTATCTAGCAAGTGTCCAGAGAGAGATTAAATCTCTTGAGATTTAAATCTCTTTTAGAGTGAAAAGAGATTTGAGAGGTTGAGAGTTTACTCCTTAAACATTGCACAATTGACATCCGGAATAGCTTCATCCCTGGTAGCTTCCAGGAAGAACACCCCATCAGATAATTTTATTAAAATAAATAATTATAATTTTTTTTATAATAAATATATTATAATTTTTGGAAAAAAATGTAAAAAAATTAATTTTTAATAAAAATATCAAGTGAATAAGAATTTTAGGTTTTAAATATAAATATTATATTTTTTATCTATATATAATCTATTATTTATAGATATAAAATTCTATTTTTTTTTAAATTTCACATAAATGGGTTGATATTTAGGTTGGATTATAAATTTTACTATATATAATATAATATTTTATTAAATAATTAATTAGGGTGATTTTATTCGTGATTAGTATTTATGGTAATATTGGTAATTTAATTTTTTATTAAACATTAAAATTAATTATTAGAATAATAGTTTAGAGTTATAGTAATACTATTATTTAATTTGAAATTTAATTAATTTTGATATATAGTTTTTTATATTTAATTAAGAGATAATACCTATTGCTTAAAAATAATTATAATATATTTTTTATTATTAATTTTAATTATTAATATATTTATAATTTGAGTAAGTTAAATGGTTAAAAGTAGGCGTTATTTAATAAAAAGTTATGAGTTTAAATTTAAAGATGATAATGTATTTTTATTTTTTATAAATTTTTGTAATCAAATTGATATATAAAGACTTTAAAAATATATATTATTGTTATTATTAAGAATTGATGTATAAAGACTTTAAAATGAAAATACAACCTATATAAAAATTTAAAATAAAAAATAATATGATATAATATTTATTGTAAAAGAATTATAATAATAATAATAATAATAATAATAATAATAATCTATTTTTAATGTTATAGACAATTTACATCAAATTGATGTGTGTAGATCCTATGTTTCTGGAACAATAGAGACATGTAACTATTTGATGACTAATGCCTCTAAAGATATATATATACTCTAACATCTAAATTGACTTCCATTTTTTTAAATTTATGAAAAAAAGGTTAGCTAAGCTAGAAATAACCACCAACCTTGCATGTTTTGTTACATGAACCCAAAGTAGAAATTTACATTTCTCATCTTACATGCACCTACTCAAATCTAGACATTAGGTTCAGTGACTTGAGTCATACCAAACATAGCTTGCTGATCATATCCATGAAGATTGTAAAAAAATATTATTATTGTTATTAATAAAAATTAATAGACAAAGTAGAAATTTAATAATAATAATAATCTATTGTTAATGTTATGGACAATTTACACCAAATTGATGTGTGTGAAATCCTATGTTTATGGAACAAGAGAGACATGTAACTATTCCATGGCTAAAGTCTATAAAGATATATATACTCTAACATCTAAATTGACTTCTATTTTTTAAAATTTATGAATAAATGGTTAGCCAAGCCAGAAATAACCACCAACCTTGCATGGGTTGTTGCATGAACCCAAAGTAGAAATTTACATTTCTCTCATCTTACATGCAGCTACTCAAATCTAGACATTAAGTTCAGGTGACTAGAGTCTTACTAGACATAGCTTGCCAATCATATCCACTACCATTGATGTATGAAGATTTAAAAAAAATATTATTATTGTTGTTATTAAGAATTAATACACAAAGTAAAATAAAAGTACAACTTATATAAAAATTTAAAATAAAAAATAATATAATAAAAAATTATTTATTATCAAAAAACTATAATAATAATAATAATCTATTTTTAATATTATAGACAATTTACACCAAATTGATGTGTGTAAGATTTTATGTTTCTGGAACCAGAAAAACATGTAACTATTTGATGACGAAAATATATATATATATATAAATTGATTTCTATTTTGTAAATTTATGAAAAATAATTAGCCAAACCAAAAATAACTACCAACCGTATATAATTTGTTACATGAACCCAAAATAAAAATTTACATTTCTCTCATCTTCAAGGCAACTACTCAAATCTAGACATCTGGTGACTGGAATCTTACCAGACATAGCTTGCCGATCATATCCACGGCCATTATCAGGTCAACATTATGTACTGCAACATTCAATTGGTATATATATATATTTAAGATACGTAGTTAAGGCTTCACATCCAAATCTGTATGCTCCATACCAAATTCAAGGTGATTACAGCCAGGGAAGGTAATGTCCACTTCTGTCATTGTAGCTACCAGATTTTACATCCATTCAATTCGATGACATGTTGCCTGCCCGTCTCACACACATGGGACCCTCAGTCGTCATCGCTCTCAGCTTCACTTATGTATTTCACGAACAAAACATCATTTGCAATCTGCGTGTATGGAGGTAAGGAAGCCATGAGTGCACAGATAGAGTGAGGTTCCTTTTTCTGTAACATATGTGCTATGAACATGTGATAGGAAAGCGCAGTTTTAATGGAATCAAAACAAATTTGGTTGCAGCGCAGCCAGCAGTTACAGGTGTTTTCCATTTTTAAAGTGATTTTGTAAAGTGGCATATGCATTAAAAACATAAGAGGGGAGAGGGGAGGGGTTTTTATTTTGTAGAGTTTATTTACTATAATATTAAATGTGGTTGGGTTATATATGTTTATTACTAAATGTGGTTGGGTTATGTATATGGTTGGGTTATGTATATGCTCACTATTAAATATGGTTGGTTTTTTTTTTGAATATTATATTAAATGTGATTGGGTTGTAGATACTTATATATTTAAAGATAACCATATACAACCTAACTACAGTGAATAAAATCTGCCCTCTTATACTATGCAAACCTATTAAAAAACATACCCTTCCATCATGCGCAGGAGCTTCCAAAAAGAACTCATCATTTCAATGTTTTATGAGGGAGAGTGAAAAAAAGGACACAACTGGCACAATAATGTTGCAGAAACAAATGACATAATAAAGTTGAACCGAGCTTTCCACTTGGGAATATAATTTATGGTGAGAAAATATGAAACATACAGTGAGTAAATCATTGATACGTTGTTATTTTATTCTCATATTCTCATAATATATTATAAGAATATTATTTATGTGGTTATTTTGAGAGTATTTTATATTTTAGTATTTAGTATTAAGGTAATGTGTAATTTTTGTTGTGCTTAATTTTTAATAGAATAGTTGATGTATGTTTTTTTTAATAAAAATAAAATATTATTTAAAATAATGTTGGTTATAAAAAATAATCATTAATTTTTTTATAATCAATAAAAACAAAAACACCAATCACCAAAAATTATAAAGAAAAAATAAATAATTGTTTTTATTGATTTGTGTGTATGAGATTAAATATAGTAATAATAACTTTGCATATTGGTATTTTTCATGAAATTTGCAACATTTGGATTTGATCTCTAAATAAACAATACCACAATATTTTATTAGTTTAAATCTAGAATGAAAAATTTGAGGCTTAATAGATTTCATCTCCATGTAGCAATTGTACATCTTGCACCATCTAATAATATCTAGATTTACAATTTAAAACATGTTGACATTGCTCTAAATTGTAGATCCACACTAATCAAACCAAATCTATGCTAATCTAACTTCTTCACAAGCACTTCTCCTCAATTTTTACAAAGATTTGTCCACAATGAAACTTCACACAATAGAAACAATAGTAGATCTTGGAAATTCTCCTTTGCATGCAACTATCCACAATCCACACAAACAATAGATCAAACACTCTATTAAACTAATCTATGTATAAAGGAGTATCATGGCTAAAATTGCATGATCTTAGCCCCTCTCATGAGAGAGTCACAACTGAACCAACTCTAATACCATGTTAGAAAATAAAGAGAGATCAAAGACTGATTACACATATATAGTACATACATATCTCACTTCTACACATGTAGATCATAACTACAACTCATACATAGGAAACAACAACTTCTAGATTTAAGCTTGGGAACTCTTAATGACAATTCGTAATAATACATGGAAGCATTACTTCCAATATAAAGTTAGGTAATGTTGATGTATATTTAAAAATAAATTAATAACAAAAAGAACATTTTAACGTGAACAATATGCTTTATAAATAAAATATTTTAATAATATGTTAAACAAAATATTTTAATGTTAACTATGCAAGTATTGTATATGGTTTTAAAAATAAAACTATATAAATATTATAAGAAGACATTGAAAAAGAAATAATTTTAATGCTTAAAAAGTTTCAAGTATTTTCACAAGTCTTTTTTTGGTCAATTTTTCTAGAGTCTCATAAAGATATGGTGGATCTATAAGTTTAATATTTAAATTCTACACAATTCAAGTGTCCAAAAAGATTTTGAAGTTGTTGAATCCACTTATACATTCAAAAATTATATATATATATATATATATATATATATATATATATATATATATATATATATATATATATATATATAAAGCCCCAAATTTATATATGTGTAAAGTTTTTTTCAAATTTTGATTCTAAAAGAGGTTTTCACCTCAAGATATTTCATTCTTCTAATTAAAATGGATTTATATCGATTATACAATATTCAATGTTATTGAATGTTGATTTATATTATTATTTTCTATGCTCATACATATCCACTTTGCACCAATATGGATATTAATTGTTAACCTATTATTTTATTTTAATAGAGAAAATGGAAAGATAGAAAGTCAATCATTAACTTATGGCATGATAGTTAATTATGCCAATAAGTATTTCTATTTTGGAATAAAGATTCTAAATTTTAATTTAATTATCAATAATTATTAGGTGGATGATAGGGATTTAATCAATATAGAATATTCTAGAATATTATTAGTAGTATATACAAATCAAAAACAAAATTGATTTGAAAAGTAGTTATCCCTTTTTTATCCATTTAAATAAATTCATTAATTAAAAAAATATCATATAACAAATGTCATACGAAATGAGTTAGTTTTTGGGCATGTGCTATTGGTAAGACATGGTAAGGGTCCATGATAATGTAACATAACCTATTAATAGATTAAGAATCTCCATGATAAAATGGGCTGAATCTCCTTAATTAAAAATTTTGCTACATACTTTTTAAAAATGTATATATGTTTAACTTATATTAATTAATAATAATATTATTAATTTTAAATAAAATTATAATTTAGTTAATCTTTTTTTAATTATAAATTTTACCATTTAAATATTTTGATGAAGTGTATTTGTTCATATTATAAATTAATGGCTATATACATATACTGACCATTCAATTTATATAACTACCCTAGTATTTATAATTTTTGTTGTTAATTGTGCCATGTCCAATCAAGTTGCACGGCACTGTCTATCAATAAAATGACAAAAAAAATAAATCACGAATATTTTACAACCAATAACTTTTCCTAAAAGATATTGCAATCATTAATATATTACAATCATTAATTTTTTCTAAAAAATATTGCAATAATTAACGTATTATAAGATGTTAAATATATTTACCCTTTTCAGTTCCAGCTATGCCATATATTACAACTAATAACTTTTTCTCAAAAATATTGCAATCATTAATATATTACAATCATTAACTTTTTCTAAAAGATATTGCAATCATTAATTTATTATAAAATGTTGAATATTACCTTTTTTAATTCTAGTTATGTCATAGTTCCAACTATACCATATATTATAACTAACAACTCCTTCTAAAAATATTACAATTATTAATATATTACAACCATTAATTTTTTGAAAAAGATATTACAATCATTAACTTATTATAAAATATTGAATATATTTACCCTTTTCAGTAGCAGCTATGCCATACCTTGCCCTACCTAACCAGGTTGTAGTCATTTAATTATTAATTTATTAGATGCTTACATTTTTGTTTTCACTTTTGTCATACCTCATCAAAATTGCACTCCAGTCCTATCAGTGTAACATCAACAGAAATGAAGGTGTTCTGAAGTTCAAGGGTTAAAGCGCTGGAAAGTCTGGTATATCAGAAAAGACGAACAAAGGACTCTTTACGTGCAAAAATAAAGAAAAAAGGAAGAAAATGAGCGCCTACCGAGTGTATTTATTTGTGTGTCGCATATACAATTTTCAAAGGTATTGTTCTCCGCACGTCCACTCCCAACACCCAACATTTGACAATTATGAAAGGCGTCGAATTTATTAAGAAAGTGACTCTGAATCAACCTGCAATTATTTCACTCTGAATTGTAGGTTCGTATCGAATTTTCCTGCCATCAAATGCCCTGTCGCGCCCGTTTCTTCATAGTTATGGTTATTTGGTCGAAAATAAGTAATTTGTTAATGGGCAGGTTGTATATATTCATTTTTGGATTTTGGTAAGCTATTTAATACATACAATTTACTTCATTTAATGTCCCATAACAAACTACATATTTAGCAAACTCCACTCATTTAATGCTCATTAACAAATTACATATTTCACACACCCCTCATCTAATGCCCATGAGCAAACTACATATTTGTTGCCATAATTATTTCATCCTAAAAATATGTAAAGTTGAGTTTATTAAACAGGACTTTGGGGCCATTAAATTCCCTGCCACGCCTGTTTCTTCATAGCTATGGTTATTTCAGTCACTCTGAATTGCAGGTTATATTTCAGCATAAATTGACTTTACCACCCATGACTTGGAATTGATCTGCACCTGTGAATAAATTGTAGCTGCTATTGAAAAAACCTTTAGTGCACATGCACTGTCTTCATTATCAGAAGGGTGACAGTGCTGATAAGAACCTTTAATGCACATGCACTGTCTTCATTATCGGAAGGGTGAAAGTGCTGATAAGAATAAGGATGAATGGAAGGATAAGGATGAAGAAACCTGTGGTGTTCATGCAAATGGTAGTGACAGCAGCGTTAAATTTAGAGTCTATTTGTTTTCATCGTTAAGACAGTGATCTTTATGATAAAGATGGTGGTGAGGATGATAAAGAATGGTGGTAGGGATGATAAGGATAAGGTTAATAACTGAGTTTAATGATAAAGATGGTGGTGAGGATGATAAAGAATGGTGGTAGGGATGATAAGGATAAGGTTAGGAACTGAGTGAGTTTAATAATAATGAGAAATAATAGGGTAGAGTTGGGAATTTTTAAAATTTATTATTATCTTTGCCAATTAATTAATTTTTTTTATTGTATTTTAAAAAGGGTGAAGGGTTATATGAAATTTATTTTATATTTTAATAAATGATTTAATGATATGTTTATAATTAATTGTATTTATAAGTGTTTTGTAGTTTAGGTATGTTGATATGTGTAATGTTTAAATATTTTTAGTTGTTCAAAATAAAATGAAAATAAAATTAAAAATAATTTCAAACTAAAATAATAAAAATAAAAATTCTAAGTTATTATTATTATTTTTATTAATTTTCATTTTGTAGTTAAGGTAAATTCTCTAGGTTTATAAGAACTTATGGATTTATGTGGAATATAGTCTATTTAAAGGGGGAAATTAAATCTAAGTACATCCATATTGAGTCCAATCTACCAAGTGCCAAGAGGGATCAAATCTCTGAGATGCAAACCTATTTTAGAGTGAAAAGAGATTTGGTATCTCTTGGGGCTTGGTAGATCTATAGTTAAGTTAAGATGGATGTAGAGATCAAATATTCTAAGATGCAAACCTATTTTAGAGTGAAAAGAAATTTGATACTTCTCAAGGCTTCATAGATCTAGAGTTAAATTAATATAGATCTAAACTGGTATTATAATTTATTCTTATTTTGATTTTATGTTTGTAAATTTGTATGGAATGATGAAATCACCGGGGCTTCACTCAATGAACCTTTGACATAAGTTCATGACATACTAAACAATACTCCTAATTTGACTACATAATGGAGAATAACTCCAAAAATCACATTATTTAACCCCCTACCAATTTGAACCCAATACACCTCCCCAATTTAAAAAACCACTACTTTCACTAGATATTGTAGGTATCTATTTTTTCATTAATATTTTTTATATCCCTTTATATTTTTTCATTGACTTTGAGCTCCATTTTTTATACCCATCAATAAAAACCCTTTACCCCTATATATCCCCTAATATATTAAGTTAATTTGTCCTCAATATATATCCCCTAATATGAACCCAAGTGGTATGGTATTGGTCCCCCAAAGAAATAAATTTAAATATTTTATATTCATTTATCAATTATTTATTTTTGTTGAAGAATATCATAATTAAAATGAATAGAAAATAAAGTACTATAAAGAAAATTAAAGTTTTATTAATAAATTTAATGGTGAAAAAAATTAAAATATACATAAGAATATAAAATATCTAGAATAGTGTGAGCTTACTTGATAAGAGATGTGATGCATGTGTTCATTCATAAAATGCTTATAAGACTAGGTTAGAAGTAAAAATTACGATAGAGGTTGTGGGAAATTTTGAGTGGGGCAAATTTGAGTTGTTTGAGAAAATGGAGTTCCTTGTTAAGATCACATTTCTTACTCAACATTCCTCTTTGAGTCTGTTTTAGCTCATTGGAAAAAACATTAGTAGAATGAATTGACTCTCTAGGATTTGTAATTTCCCCTAAAAATGTAAGATAAAAAGCTAAAAACTACGTTAAAAAATTATGACTCCAAAATTTCCAATATCATGAATGTTTTTGAGATGGCCAAAGATAAAAACTTCGGATCAATTTTTCCACATTCATTAGAATTCTTCTTCATAAGTTTTTGTACCATACAAGAGAACTTTCGCTAGATCTAAATCATGGTAAAGCACATGCCCTAGTGAAGAAGTGATGTTTTGATAATTCACTAAAGATGAATGTCCTACTAGTGTGTGCTCTTTCTCTTAATGACCATGATCCAATAAAGTTTTCTTCATGCAATAAAGTTCAGTTGTATAGTTTCAACCAAGTTTTAAAGTAGGGATAAAGTAACTTCATGATAAATATAGGATGTAAGGTAATGAAGGGTATTAAATTTAATTTATAAGTATTTTAACTCCTTAACTTTGGTGATAGTGTAATGACATTATAATATGGGTTTACATAGTTATTGTTTTACATTGTTATAAATGATTTTTTCATTTTAGTTTCTTTTGATGTGATATAAAATGGATGATTATATACATTTTTATCTATCCTAGTATTTTTTAGATGGAAAAATTGGAGAAATTGGTTTGTAGGGCCCATTTTAGTGGTAGGTCTCAATTTGGAGATTTGGAATTTGGAACCTTCCAAAGCCATTTTTAGGCGTCAATTAACACTCTTTGGGGTCAAAAGTTTGTGATTAGAGCTTCGAGTAACTCAAAAATTTTACCCTCCATGACTTTGACTTCTGTTGATATCGTTTTACCCTAGAGTGCTATAGGTTGTCTCCATGAGAAATGAGTTAGAAAAGACCAGATCTAGCTCAAAGGTAGCCATAAGAGATAATTAGGAAACAACCAAAAGGCATATAAGATAAGGTAGCAACAATATGACAAAAAGAAATGGAAGGTAGCATAACCAACAATGAAGGAATGAGCCAGGAGAAGTCTTTCATGAAGGAGATCCTTTTCTATTTTATTGAAAGATGTCAAGTGTTTTTCTTTCCATAACCTCAGGAATGTTGCAACTGATTGTAGGAGTAATCAAACAATTTCTATCAACAAAATATGTAGCATAAAAGTAAGATTTCTCAAGCAAGCAAACTAGGAAGATCATTCCCACTAGAAGATCATCAACCATTGGGTACACAAGTTCCTTTCATGTTTACTATTATTCATGCTATTCTTTTGTACATAAGGCCATTGATTGCAAATCCTATTCAAAGAAGAGTAGGAGTGCATTGTATGTGGATAAAAACACCATAAGACACAAATTTTTTCTTCCCTTTCTTGGTTAGTGAAGATGATATAAATGTGACAATCTTGGCCACATGGCTAAAGATTGCTAGTTACCCAATTACTTAAAGAAAATATGCTATAACTGTGACAATTTTGACCACATGGCTAGAGATTGCAAGTTACCCAATTCCTTAAAGCAAATTAGACAAATAAAAAAGATTACACAAAAAGACAAAAAGTGATACATAGATTAAAAGCCAACACACCAAAGTGTGGAAAAATAAGAAATGCATAAGTTGAAGGAGAGTCTTGTTCAAAAATGTGATAGATTAGAAATAGCATTAAAAGTATTGACACATCAATATCTTCATATCATTATAGCAATAATATACTTGGCAAAATAGGTATCTCTGAAACCATTATGAAAGATCTTAGAGGTAGAAAATATGTTAGATAGAAAGACCTTGAGACAACCAACGATCATCTTTGAGCGGTATGAATAAACAACATACAAATAAGCCACAACAGTGAATGAATAATAATAAAAATGATTCCTCCACAGAAGGAATAATGCTTTTAGACAATAGTTGTATAGATATGAATAACTCAGTCAAGATGTAATCACGAGAAGTAGGATTAGTGTTGGTCATTTACCATAATATCATCAACCTTATGCACTAAATAAGCTATTCAAAAGAATATCTCAAGAAAAGTTTTCTAACTGGTGGAAATCATACCTAACATTCTGAAATTCTTAGCTTAGTCATCTTTCATATATGGCCACTTGGTGCACTCAACGTGAATAATCACACAAATTGCAATCAAAACCAATATTTATATATATGCAGAGAGAGCAATTAAATGAATAATAGTGCCTCAACTCTACCTAGATATATACATACTAATAAATTAATTAATAATAGTGACTATGGCATCACCTGAGAAACACTATAGTCACAAGGAGAGTCACAACATCACTAGGATGAAATCCACAAAATTTGGCAATAACTTTGTCTTTGACATGTTCCAAAGTTGCACTAGCCTAGAAGAAAAGACTTGAACAACCAGAGAAGAAAACTGGGAATCGAGTAAGAAGAAATCACTGTGTTCAAACAAAATAATCATCTTTGAAGTCAGTGTAATTCATACAGAGCCATGACTATAGGGATAAGCTAGAAGCTATAAGTGTCTTCACTCAACAAGATCAACAAAAATACAAGATGACAGGAAAGAGAATGGATTCCTTCGCAAAAGGTGTTAAAATACTAAGCTCTGGTGTGGCGACTCACCTAGGGACTGAGTAGAGACTGAGAATATGAAAAAATATGTTACAAACCTGGCATCATGGAAGCATTGGAAAGCTTGTTGATCGATTTTAAGCATGGTTACATAGTTTGGAACCCACTGTGGTACTGGTTGTATGAGCGTACAAAGACAAAATTCACTAAATGTTTGCCAGAATTGACCAATATTAGACCTTACGATTCCCTTGCAAGTCAAAGATTTGTGAACATCAGAATATAGGCAACGTTACAAGTCAAAACTGTGCAATATGCATATCAATTAGAAGTCAGACAAGTCAGAAATATGACTATGTATATGAATTACAAATTAAGAATGCAGAGTAGTATGGTTAGAAATGTTACATAGTCTGTGTACTTGTCGAGAAATAATAACTAGAGAAAACCATGATAGATAAAAAAAAAATTATTGTTAGCTTTGGCACACACAAAGCATTCTATAGTTTTCTCATGTGTCTCTTTGAAACTGATTCCTATCTTACTCATTATTATGTGACTCCTCTTCTTCGTTTTCATCAGATTCCTCAAGGGAAGTAATATGTTTGGTTTGTTCTTACAAACAAAGTCAGTCCTCTTTGGAATCTTGTGTGGAGCACTTAAAATCCTGCTATGATCACATATAAATAAGGGTTGTGAGGGGCCACAAATGGAATCTAACCTTCTCCATAGAAACTTGTTGATTGGATATCTTAGCAAGGTTCTAATCTACTTCTTGTTAATAAAAATGGTAGCTACCATTCTTCATATTTAAGTACATCCAGAGATACTAGCTAAATTGTTGAATTTATAAGCATTCCATTGATCGATGTGGTGCCTAGGAGGCCCCAACGCGATGAAGAATGATATGGCACATGCCAATGCATCATGAAAGAAAACTAGAGTATTACTTTAGTCAAGATTTAGTGAAGTGAGGGATGAGTTGACTCATTTGATTAAATAATTAATTCCTAGAAAGATAATCTTGAAGGAAGGATGATAATCAAATGCAATTGGATTAAATAGTTCACATTAGAAGAATACATATCCTTATAATGCACAACGTCTAGTTTGTTGTAGATCCTTAGAAAAGTTCAAAGAAATAGGATTTTGATCTCATTCGAGAGATTCAAAAGCATTTTCAAGATCACCAACTAGGTTGCAAACTGTATTGTAATCAATTGTCTATTGTTTTTCATACTGAACGTGAATACTTCTGTTGATGATAGAAGAGCTTTTTCCATTTTATCAAAATACATTCATGTTAAATGGTGTTATCATTAGCATGCCAAAGTCTGACAGTGCATGAATTCAATAAGCTGAATAACCAAATTGGAGACCATTAATTGCCACTCTTTAATGGCTTGGATTTCACACAGGCATGTATGCTACCAGCTGTATTTACGTTATGTCAAAAGGAGTCATAGTGTGGCTAGCATCTTGCATGGTCCTAATGTCTATTGTGCTATCACCCCATTAAAGTATTTAGTTTTACAAATTTTAATATTAATTGAAATTAATATTTAATAATATTAAAAATAAAATTTAATATATTAATTTAATAAATTTAATATATTAAATTAGTAAATTTAATATATTATATCATATAATAATTCTAATACACATTAAATCTATTTTTAGTTTACTTAAAATATATTATTATTGAATTTAAAATATTTTTTAATATATAATATTACTATTTTTAATATTTTTTATTCTAAAAACTTATACAACATATATATTATTAATATAATCAATTATTTATAATTAAAAAGAAACCCTCCACATGCTTGAGGCAGTTGGTGCGGTGGCTTTGTGCATGCATGGTGTTAATACTCCAATAGGAGGTGGCATTGGTATTGAGTTTTGGTTTTGGCATTTGGTTAGGCGCTCTGAGAGAGAATTTGGTAAGTGTCCTGTTATCGATAGAGGAGTGTGGAAGGGTGGTGTCGAGCTTGGTGGAACCACGAGAATTCAAGCGAGGTGGCAAGATAGTATTCTCCCTACGAGGGTAAACTGATATGTCATTCGCCATTCCTGTCACCCCTCCATGTAATGACTTATCTGGTTAATGGGTTTTGGAATGTATGGTTTTTAATTACCGGGGTTTGTGAGAAAGAGAGTTCCATGCATCTACATGCGTCTATTTGCTTGCTGCAACAAGTCCATCTACCTGGCATGGTCTCTGTGTCTGTTCCGTTTGGGATTATTTTATCTGGGATGGGATTATGCTCTGTTTCTGTCTCTACAGTCGGCCACTCGAACTTCCTGCTGGATTGGCTTGGCATGGCTAGGACTTGGGGATGGGTAGTTGTTAATTTTTCATAGGGATATATTGTTTTTTGCTTTGATAATTGCATTTCTTCATTAATACATTAAGTTCACCCCATAGAATCATAACATTATACACATTTACATCATTATTCATTAGCATATGAAACTATGTGGAAAGAATAATAACAACATTATCAATGTAGCAGAACATAAATGAACAATAGAAGAAAAACATGCACACATAGAGACACCAAGATTGGTCGGAGACCAGGGAAAAACCCACTATGGGGAAACGCTTGCAAATCTTCTTCTAATAGATTGTCATCAAATGATTCAGAAAAAGAGAGTACAATGATCAATATCTTCACAACAACTAGAATATCCATGAAATGCATCTAAACATCAAAACTCTGATTCAGATAACTGTAATGTACTGTCACTGCCTGTAGCCTATTGTCGAACACTTCTGTCACTAAGAGAAATCTTCGAAACACTAAAATCTCATCTTAGAGTCTCGGTCGTAGGGAGGAGGAGTTGTACGAGCGACTATGAGAGACAGTGTCGCTCTCTGTGAACTACATGAAGGTGAATATGGCAGCTCAATAGCTCCCATACTATTCTGTGCGAGCGACCAGGGACCAAATTGACCCAAACTCTCGGTCGCTCTCATTACCACTGTGTGCCAGCATCCAGGGACCCAATTTCTTAGTTATGTGTGAGCGAATTTGAATCAGAAAACCCTAGTTCAGTGCGAGCTTCATCCTGAAGTTTCGAACCCTTGAGCGAGCTTCCTCCATCAGACCTGTGCGAGCCAAGACAAAATAGAAGAGGAGAAGAGAGCTTTATGTGTGTCCAAATGAGCTTGAGGTCTCTTCTATTTATGGGTTTCCATGAGGGTCCACTTGACCTATCCATTCGTACATGTGCATAGGGCCAACATGATCCAAAATATATGTATGAATAAAATAATTCATAACTCAACTTCCACTTATCCAAATGAGGTGATCTTTAGGTCGATTTTGGTCCTCTCGGAAAGAGGAATCTGATGCCATAATCATATCCATCAAATGAGTAGTCCAAAGTGGAATTTGACCGCAATTGCATATTTTTAACACTCCCTCTCAACTAGGGAGAATTCCACTTGCCAATATCGGACCATCGATCAACATGACATATGTCCCATCTCAAGTATCTCATCATCTCAAATCATCAATGTAAATCTCTTGCTAATTCCTTCTTATCTCTTGATTTTTCCTGCTCATATGTTGAATATTCTCGAATCTAGAAGAAGAAGAATTTTCCATTGGAGGGGAGCTTAAGCTACCACCCTCTATTCATCGGGCTACAACCCAAAATATCTATTAGTGAGCTACTACCCGAAATATATGTTAATGGGCTACTACCTGGAATATCAATTGACAGGCTATTACCCAGAAATATGTCAACGGGCTACTACTCAGAAATATGTCAACAAGCTACTACCCAGAAATATGTCAACAGGCTACTACCTGAAAATGTGTCATGAGGCTACTACCTGGAAATGTCATTGAGTTACTACTTGGAAATGTGTCATTAGGCTACTACTTGGAAATGTCATTAGGCTACTACCCAGAAATATCGACGGGGAGTCAGATCTACAACTCACATCAACATCAAAGAGCATATCATCAAGGAGCACATCTAAGCCTAGAACCATATCGGGGTGCTACACTCAACCCAGAACCTCATGGGGGAGCTACTACTATGAACCCATATTGAGAAATAGGTGATAGAGGGGAGCTACTACTCAACCCATCCTATTTCCTGCTGATCTTCCCACCAATGACCCTGAATAGTCAAGTGGTAGAACACCTGCATCATAAACACCTTGGGTTGTACACCCCAAGTACACTCTCAACTCGTTGGCCAAACAAGGAGTGGTACTACCAACAAGCTTGACTTGTGGCTATGATTCTAACTGGGGTATACTGTGGAAAGACCAAGATAGGGTGAGCTACTACTCCAACCCTATTGTTAACAGATAAGGGTGATACCCTATTTTCCAGAGTTCCCTCAACCCCAGGATCCCTCTATCTCAATTCCTCACCCTAAGAGATCAAATAGGGGGGAAGAGTATGGCTCAGTGTCCTCGATCAACACTTCTCTCATCATACTCATATCATCATACTTGTATCAAGTAATCATCATCCATCAGTAGCAGTTTTCGCCTGTTTATACAGGAAATTGAATCAAGTATAATGTTAGAGCATAAATAATCATATAAATCACAAAAGGATATACCATAATCATCCTCCCTCTCAAGTAGGTTCCAACCACAAGCCTAATCTTGTCTCACATCACTGCACTGTCTCAATATATGAGAGTATCACGATCCCAACTATATATATATGTGAATCTCTACCAATTGGATCCCACTCTTTATTATCACAATGTATCCATGTCATATCTATATCATGCTCATACAACTCTCTAAGGAGCTTCTTCAACCTGCTCATAACTAGTCATGCTAGCAACATCATACTCAACCTAGGTTGTGTCATGTACCTTTCATCATGTCATAATTCATACTATGGAAGCACTCATATGTGCTCATCAATAATCAACATCAACATCTCCATATAGTCACATATCATAAGAATATCTAAGACCAAGAATAGATCATATAATGCAAACATCCTGAAGGATTCTTGGCGGCAATGTGTATGAAGCGACTCAATCATGAGATTATTCAAGTTCTATGCACATCATATATATACATATGGATGTTCGAAACATAACATCAATGCTTCAATCAACTGTCGGGTGCCATGTCAAGTTCAACAACATCTTGAACTTCAAATCAGAGTGTCCAAGGATTTGCATTTCCACTTTCAATGCTTCTTTAATAGCTTCACAATATAGATTATCTTTTCCCAACTTCAGAAATCGATTCATCATGCCATGATACATTATTACAAGCTTTAGAAGCCATCTCCCTCTTACTTATATCATCATAGGCTCTTTACGTGACAATAACAGATCATCAGTATATAAAAACCAAAATCAAAATCAAAGTCATACCTTGGAACACTTTTGAGGTAAAGGCTTGGATCAACACATCATCCTGGCTTCATCAGATAATAATCAATGTGGACATATCTTGATCGGGAGAGCTTTCTTCAAGAAATTCTTACTGTAATCATTACAATTTACCAAACCATCAGCCTTTCATAAATCCTTATTGTGCAATCAAATCAACTCATCAAAGTTTAGAAGCTAGATCAATACTAATATCAAAAGTCATCAATATCTCAGTGTCAATTCTTTGAACCAGATGACAAGTAGGGCTTTCATCAAGTCATGACATCATCTATTATCATGCCAATAGGTTGTCATCAACCATGCAATATCAATCAAGTCATTCCCATAATACAAGTCATTGGAAGTTACTATGCTCATATATCATTGTCATCAAGGCAAATCATCAGTCGTCAAGTCAAAAAATTAGACATCATGTCGATATCAAAATTTTCTATCATATAGAGATCTATAGTCCAAGACATATCTCAATCATTGAGTCAGAGATCTAGGTCATCATCAGACATCATATAGCTCATATATATCAATAAGCCAAAATCATGTCAAACTCTTATAGCACAAACTTCAAACATAATGACATATCTATATGTATGTCATGGTCACCTACAAACATTCAAACTTCTCCATTTTCAAATATTTCATATATCTTCTACTTATCTGTGGAACTGGTAGCCTCGAGGTGAACATCTTGATTCAGAGTTCAGACAACTTCAACAATATTCAGATGATGGTCAACAGTAGTCAAACCTATGGTCGCTCTCATCAAGTTATCATGGGAGCACCTTTAGCCCTAGACGCTACCTGGGCCTTAGCATGCATGCATCCAGGGACGAGTATTCCTATTTCTATGCCTGCGTTTGGAGAAGAAACCCTAATTTCTATACAAGCTTTAGATCTAATACCTTGCTGCATATCAATAATGTCAGATGAACATAAATAATATTTCAATAGTACATAATGCAAATAGTAATAAGAGTAAGAATCTTGAGAAGAGATTCTTCCTTTGACTGGGAATCTACTTCATTCGACTTCTTTCATGTCATCAACATTTTTTTATTAGAGTCATGCAATAACAGATTTGTTTAATCATAAAATCAAACATATACCCATCATGGTCATAACATGCTCACGTAAGCAACTATGTCATATCATGACATCAGGCTTTCATTAAAGGTTAGATTCACATGATAGGAACATCAGACAGGTGTTACAACATAATTCAAAGATCATGAACACAATATGGTTCTATCATGTCAATCCATCATGTTTAGGGCATTTTGTTTTACCATATGGCATAATTATTATCAAATACATGACCACGGTTAATAAGAGATCTAGAGTATCAATCTCATAATTCTATCATCAAGGTTACCATAGGACCAAGTTAGGTCATTCAATAATGAGGTAACCTTATATAAGAGATTCATCATGTGAAGTGCATGTCAAGTGCCAAGAGTATCATTTATTAGAGTCAAGGTACTAGCCTTCTTCACATAATCAGGATATCTAAGAACAATAGATGTTAGCCAAACATCAATTTATGCCACTATATCCAATATCAATAATAACTAGCCTCACAAAATCAATAATATCATCATGATCGAAATATTCAATACCAGTTGCATCATTTCATCATAGGAAACATAAATCCAAATCTCTTTCATATGTAAGCATGAGCCATTTGTGAAGGAGACATTCTCAACATACCATGAGGCTTACCTAGTCATCCATAACATTGAAACAATATACCTTTCATACCTTGTAGTGTTCAAATACCTGTGCACCTTCTCATAGGCAGCTTGTAGTGCTTGTCACCTTTTCATCAAGTGCCTCTTTACCTCTTTCCAGATCTATATTTTCTTTTCCTGCATCTCAAATGATCCTTAAGAGGGATCCACTTATCACATCTCATCAAGGAGGTTAGATACATCCATATACTCAAATATACATGCAAGAAGTATAAGCAATGATCAAAACAATAATCATAATAATCAGATCCATAAGTCTAAACAAGAGTAAATACACAAAGAAACATCATAAGTCAAGGAGTACTTATCTTTAATGAGAGGTGATCCTCTCCCTCTTGAACCAACCTTCAAGAGTCATCACTATCCATAGTCCACATAAGATGTTGCCTTCAATCAACTTTATCAACAACCAACCATCTAGGGCTTCATCAAATATGTCCCAAGTGCTTGAGCATCTTCACATAGACCATGCTAGAGTTTCATACATCAAATATCAAGTCTTTGCCATAAACCAAGGTTTCTCTCAAACCCTAACCATCAAATCCTTATGCACTAACTACCTAGGGTTTCCTTCATATCCTAGGATTCTTTTATGCATCCACCATCCTCTTCTTGCTTCCATCCAAACTGTCTCCATTGGAGTGATCTCCATGGCTTTTCTTCAGCCCAACTCTGATACCATGCTAACTTTTCATAGGGATATATTGTTCTTTGCTTTGATAATTGTATTTATTAATTAATACATTAAGTTCACCCCATAGAATCATAACATTATACAGATTTACATCATTATTCATTAGCATATGCAACTATGTAAAAAGAACAATAGTTTATAGTTTTGCTCCTCGGTCTTGTCTTTTCGAATTTTCTGGGGATGGGTCAGGGCTTTTTCTCTATTTGTTCTGGATTCAAATTTTTTGTTTTGGAGCCAAATTGCTCCACGGCCTCTGCCCCTATGGGAGTCTTCTTAGGTGTATATCGATGGCCCTGCATTGGCTCGGGTACTGGGTTTGTTTTTATGGTATAAGCTCCAATGTTTTCTTCATACCCGTGTCTAACTGTTATTTTAACACGCTCTGCGTTGTGTGGGTTGTATCGTTGTTTAGGTCGGTCAAAAAGGAAGGTATGCAATGGAAGAAAAGGGAGGAAGTCCCTCAGACTCTTTATCGAAAATTACAGTTTCATGCTTCTCCCTTGGCAGGTGTGCGGGGCAGTAGTGGCACCTGGAAGCTGGAAGCTTCTAGGCTTGGGCTACCACCTGTACAAGCAATTCGACTTACCATTTCCTCCATTGAACATTATAAGCACATGACAATGGCTCGAACAATGATTGCAAAGGCTCAAAACCCAGCCCCAAGGGACCGAGGTATAAGAACTAGGGTGACCACGAGAACAGGGCAGCCCTGCTCCTTTGGGGGGAAATCGAGGGGTCGTAAACTAGTTTCCAACATCATCAATGATGTGGCTACAACTTACCACAAAGGCACAAGTGAGGAAATCTGGTAGCTGATTGAGGAATGGGAAGATGACTTGAACCATCAGGTTGGCTCGATGGAAATTGAGGTGGAGGACTGGTGAGCTATGGTGCCATATCTAGGGCACACCCGTGGTCGCATCACCTAGTTCAAACATACATTGTTCTTGTATTGGTCCATTAAGAGTATCTTGGGAAAGGCTATGGAGTAGGTCTCTGTGGGCATGGCTGCAACGGTGCCGGACTTTCCCAACGATAAATAGGAATTTCAGAAGCTGTAGTTTCACATGCACAAGCTGGATGGCTGCCTTCATCGAATAGAAGAACACCTCCCTTACATTCTCTCAAAAACAGAGCTCCTGGGTTCCAATGCTAAGGGCCCGAATCCAATGGAGTCTACGTTTGTTGAGGGAGCAGAGTAGTCTGCTCACTGGTTTTTCAGTTTCTCTTTCTTTTTGTATGCAGGAAGCTTTTAATTTTCAAAACAATGATCATCTTGTTTCTAGGCATGTAGTATTTAGGCAAGGAAAATACATTCAGACTTATCTAGCTTGGTTAGACACACTTATTATTTTTTGCTATTGGATGGCATATCACGTTGTTAGGTGGCCAACAAACTTGGTTTCCCCAGGGAAAGTTGAAACCACCTAACTATCTATTTTGTGGATGTAATTTGCTTTTATATTAATGAAAATAGAAGGACTTACCAAACTTAATTTTTTTTTTTTTTATTTATAATTAAAAAAAATATATTATATCATTTTATTTAAATATCATTAATGGTTAAAAAATTAATTGCAAATTTGGCCAAACATAAAACTCATATACTTTCACTATCCACAAAGTTGTACCCCGTACACAAGCCATTTGAAATATATCTAGACTAAATAAAATATTCTAAATTTTTTTAATATAATATTAAATGTTTTATTGATTTAAAAGTTTAATTTGTAATTCTTTCAAAGTATTTTTGATAAATTAATCAATTTTCTTATATTTGAATTTGATAACAAAATATGATAAATATTATTATTTTAAATTATGGTAAAATTTCAATTTTATTTTAAATTTAAATTAATTTATTGTATTAGAGTAATATTACATATAGATAATATATATATTTTCAATTTTATAAAGAAAAAATAATTTATTGTATTATCTATATGAGAAAGAGTTTTATCATAACTATATTTAAACCTTGAATCTCATAATTCACTTGATATTTCATAAAATTGTGATCACCAATTAACCTATTCATTATGGTCTATTTTAATGTAGATTATCTATATAATATATATGTTTAATATATATATATATATATATATATATATATATATATATATATATATATATATATATTATGGTGGTTAAAATATTTCAAATTATCTTATTATTCTCTATTTTGGTTATTTTAGAGTATATTTTTTGGTCAATTATGCCACAAAATTTGTTAGACTTGCAAAACTAAATTTATAGTGTCAATTACTCATGGGTATTTACAAGTCATTGAACTCATTTATGTATTAAAAAAACAATTTAAACAATGAAAAATTACACACACACACATATATCCATGTTAATCATGGAACTTGTCACACTCCATGCTGTACATACAAGTAAATTTTTTTTTGGTGGCGATATTAACTTCTTTGCGTTAACTCAATATGGATTCTACATTAACATTCACATATGTATGGTTACGCATTTAATCATAAAGATTTATTGTTAACACATATTTCCATTTACATAATGGACATAATGAATTACAATCAACATACACCACTTTAAAAGGTTCGCGGGTATAAACATTCGTTGACTAGCTATACATACACATATTCTATGGTTGTAATACAAGACCTAAACAACGCATAGTTGGCACTGTCAACCTTAATGGTGTATTTATAGCAACAACTATATAACTCAGGTTTTTCATATCCCGAGATATCTGAGATTGTGATAATATGTCCGGCCTTGGCTTCGAACCAGCTGGCGAAACTAACGTCGTCCATTTGGATGGATAGACGGTCAGATGGCAAGCTGCCATGTGCGCCCGGTGCTCCAAGCGCCTACGGCCTGACACCTCGGGCTTGCCATTTCGCGCCTGAAGTTTCACTGAGACCAACCGGCTATCGAACGACGATAAGAGGTTTACTGCGGATCAAGGGCTAAGGATGTGCCATGAAACGGTAAGGCGAATGAGCTATTTAAATGTATGTTTCTTCTTTCGGGTAGCTCTAGTTTTCATTTCATTGTGCCTCTGTGTCGCTACAGCACTGTAATACTTAGCTTTGTTTCGACATTCCTTCAGCATCCGTCAATACCACCCTTTGGTCTCAGGTATGCAGCTATTGCTTTTCTGTTCGGCTTCTCTTCACCCTTTGAAGTTATCGGGCACTTTGATTAAACGACACCAGTCTTGGTTATTGCTGGTATTAGTGTTTCCCCTTTTTGTTACAGTCTTTCATTGTTTTACACTAGGGTTTCAATTTATTAATCGACTGATGTTTCCACGCAGATGGTTCATCGTTAATCCATCAGGGACGAGGGATTTCTCCATTCTGCCGGCTAGCCCAATACCAGGTAAGGTTCGAAAGCTGCTACGACTTCCTATGTTTGACTATCAAAGCAATGGCTGAACTTTTATTCCCTTGACAGGGATGCCGGACATTACTTCTCGAGTTTGTCCCCTGCACAAGTTCAGGGTCTTCCCTGATGGCAGTCGGGTTCTAGCCCATGCTTAGGCGGAACTCCTCTGTTAGGAGGCACTGCATTATGAGCTTTGTCTGTTTAGCCATGATTCATTTATCAAGTGTAACTGTCGTTTTAGCTATGTAGCTGGTTTTCTTTTGAACACAGACAATAATTATTTGCTAAACTGTGATTCCGAGCTGTGAGGGTTTGATCTTTGTTTAAAACTTGTTGAAATGTAATATAAGAGACATGGGTAACCCCGTAGGTTCGGCTCTACTCGTAATGTTCCTTTCTGGTTATCCGCCTTCTCTGAACTGGCTTGTTTACAGTCTTAATGTTTGAATTATAATATTTCATTTGTAGAGTAAACTATTGTTATCTTCTTTCAGCTTTAACGATGAATCTATATGTTACATGATTCTGACTTTGGTGCCTCTGCTGGCTAAGCACAAGCTTCGGCTCGGCTAGAGTGGTTCACCAAAGCGGGGGTTTGCTGGTTAAGTCTGGCTGAGGATGCATGTAACCACGGTTACCATGCCACTTCCTCGGCGTCCATACTTAATTGTTTCATGTCGTTTAACCGTGAATGTGTGTATATCTTCTGTTTACGCGACACATCTATATAGTGATTAGGAATGGTTACGGTGTAGACCTGTTTTGCTATCAATCTCTGTGATTCTCGCGGTCCACTTGACCGGGGTTTAATGTATCACATTACTTTTCTATGGACGATGGCATAGCTTGTTTACGGGTTTGTTTGGCCTGCGAGACTTACCAAATTTACCTTATGGGTACATTTCGTGATATAAGAGTATACTACAGTTCTTCTTAGCAGAGAACACTTGTACATTTACTTTTCGTTTCTTCTGTATATAAAGATTTCTAGTTCTTTACTTTCGACATTTGAATATAAAAAGAGGGTTTTACAGTACCATTTCCTGTTAGTAAATTTGTGCTACTACCGATGTTACGCTGATCTGTTTATCGTATTTCTACTTTTATTGCAAAGGAAAAATGCAAGTTCAGTTCTGTCTCTGTCTTTCATACAACATTTTAATGTTCTTTCCTTCAGTATGTGAGTTTGGTTCTGTTTCTATCTTTCATACAAAATTTAATGTTTCTTTCTTATTTCTGTTAAAGAAGAATAGTCAGATGACTTTCAACTATTTCTATTTTTGCAGTACAGAACAATACAAGAAACATTTCAACAGATGTATACACAGTAAGCCATACCTGCTTATCTGCAAACCTACTTGTAATGCTTGTCAAACCACCCGTCCGTAGGAAGATTCCTCTAGATCTTCCACCCCCAAGCACTTGCAGACCCTCTTGACTGCAATTTCACTGGCCTTGCCAGATTTCGCTATCTGTTCCTAACCAGACATAGCGCATACAGGAAAATTCCTTTCCTCTTTCCTATGCCATCTGATCACTACCAAACATAGCATGACTTTCTTTCTCTGCCATCTGATCCCTACCAGACTTGGCAATCTTTCCCCCCCTTTTCCTCTGGGGACTCAACTACCTCCTGAAGGTAGTTAGGGTTCTATTTTAACTGCCTCCACAGTTATTAACCATGATTAATCATATGCTCAAATTAGATAGTACTAACACAATTTTTAATTATCATAATACTAGCAACAGAGTTATATACTTTTCAAATAAAGTCTTTGTTTATAGTTACTTTACTATTTACCAACATTAACTTTTCACGAGGGATGTTACAGAACTATAAGTGTTGAGAGGGATCAAATCTCTTTAAGGTGCAAATCTTGCACATCAAGAAATTTGATTGGTTTGCTAGATACCTCATTAATATGTATATATAATGATTTTCCTATGGTGAATTAGTAATTCATATTTTGCATTCAAAGAGTTATGTGCATCAAGAAATTTGATTGGCTTGTTGGATTAGTGGTTAAGATGGATCTATTCTGATTTGACTATGGTGAATTGGTAGTTGGTGTAATTTGGGTGAGGCCAAGATCTGATCTAAGTACTCTCGCTCTAACATCAAGAGTATATACCACCAATATAACACCAAATATGGTGGGGAACCTACTCCTTCAACCTTATCACAACAAATAACACCTAATATGGTAGGGAACCTACTCCTTCAACCTTGTCACAACAAATAACCCCAAATATGGTGGGGAGGGTATTCCAACCTTATCATAAGTTAAAATATCATCCAGTAAAATTTGAAATAGAGGAAAAAAAAATAACATTCTATTATACCAACCAGTCAATGGTACTCCAACCAGCTCCAACCAGAAAACAAGGCAATAGTCTAAATAAACTGTTTTTTTACCTTGAAAATCATGGAAATTGGGGCTGGAGTAAAGTGTTTTTTTTCTGGTATAATTTACGAAGTACGGGAATCCCTTTCCAAAGAAAACGCGTGCTTGGTCGGTTCTTTTGCGAAATAATATGTTTCCATACACAGAAAGTGGAAAAAGAAGACTGATTGGGATGCACTGTGTTGTGTTGACGCAGTTTTTCCGCAAAATTGAGACAACTTGCGTTATGTTGACGAGAATTTACTGTATGTTTTCAACGGCAGTGTTTTGAATTGTTGAGAATTTTGAAAGAGTGCTTTGGCTCCTAATTTTCTGTACTGCACTGCAAGCATGAATCATGTGGTTTTGGTTGCGGAACAGTATGCCTCTACCTAATTGCGGTCATTTCCTGCATAGAGCCAGCGGCTTACATGCGGTTGCCAGAAAATTTGACTTCAAAACCCTGTGGGATCCTCATTATATCTTGTATTCCGTTAAACTAAAATCCGGTGAGCTGAAGCAAATTCTTGATCAGATTTGGCTCCGTTCTTCTATTTGTTTTTAATTTACTTGAAACCAACATTAATTTTTTTTTCCTAGGTAGGTATATATTAAGTTGATATTTATATAACTTAGTTAACATAGATCTTCAAACAGTTTATTTAAATTTTTTGTTAAAATATTTTTGAAAAGTATAAGACTTAAACATCTGAATTGGCACATTTTTTTTTACTTCTAATTAATTTACAACATATTTATCTTTTTAATTATAGTTAACATTATATTTATCTTTTTAATTATAGTTAACATTATTTTTCTATTTAGAACAGAATTTTTAATTTTAATATTTTTCACACATTCTTTTTACATTTTCACCTTTTTTTTAGATTGGAAAATAGAATGTGTTATTTTTCATTGTTTAAATTGTATTTTGAATGATAAATAAAACATGTATAGTATCAAATAAAAATTTTAACATTAATTTTTTTCTTTCTTTCTATATATAGATATATATTAAGTTGATATCTATATAAATTAGTTAACATATATCTTCAAACAGTTTATTTAAATCTTTTGTTGAAATATTTTTGAAAAGTATAAGACTTAAACATCTCAATTAGCACATTGTTTTTACTTCTAATTAATTTGTAACATATTCATTTTTTTTAATTATAGGTGACATTATTTTTCTATTTAGAACAAAATTTTTAATTTAATTTTTTTCACACATTTTTTTACTTCTAATTATTTTACTGTATATTCATTTTTTTCAATTATAACTGACATTATTTTTCTATTTATAACAATTTTCTAATATTTTTTATTTTTATTTTAAAGGGGCACAGATAGACAAACAAACTTACTTGACCCCTCATACTCCCCTTTAGAATAAGCCCCTCATACTCCACTTTAGAATAATCCTCTGGGCTCAATAATAATGAACTTTCAATTCTTATAAATAACATGATGATATCATTAACTTATAATTACAAATTGGGTTTGGAGCGTGTCTTAAAAATGCTTCTTCTTGGTTAAAAGTTCTCCCTTAGACATAAGAAAATAGGTTAATGGCCCAAAGCCAAGAGACATATTGTAGGAATGAAGGCGTGCCCACTAAGTGACTTAGTTTTCATAAAGTGATGAATCTATATGGTTTTTTAAATAAAAGGGAATGGTGGCTCTCTAAATTTGATAATTAATTATAATAAATTTTCCAATAATATAAAAATAAAATAAAATAAAAGAATGAAGTTACAATTCCTATAAATAACATGATATAATAATTATAGTTTTAGAATTCAAAAACTTTTATTATAACCTTATCATTCTCATAAATAAGGCACCAAGTTTAAGCTAGCCTTACAACATTTTATATGAATTAGTGAAATTTATCTTTTTCAATAATTCTTCACATTTTTCCCTTTTGCTTTCCTTTGTTTGAATCGATTGAATACTTATATCACATGAAAATGATATTTTTTTTTTTTATTAATAGAGATTTGTGTTTTATTAATAGAAATTTGTGTTTTATTAATAGAAATTTGTGTTTTATTAATAGAAATTTAAATTTAAATTTATTATATAATGTTATTTTAGAAATATAAAATATATTTAATTGTATTTATTTTTATTATTTAAATTAGTTAATAATTTGGTGTAATTATGTAGAGTCATTATTTATATAATTTTAAAGATTTTACAAAATTTTCAAGTAATTTGGTCAAATTTATTAACTAGGATGTTAAAAAAAAAATCTATCTCACTTTTCAATATGATAAGTAGTATTAAAAGGTATTATAAACAATAAAATTAGTAAAAAGAATAGAGCTCTCCACCTAGAACCCATGCATCTGAAAGACCCAATTAGGTTGGGTTCAAAGATAGAGCTTTCCTACTGGATCCCAACACTTGAAAGATCCAAACATAATTGAGTTAAGATTCAAGTAAGAGTGTATCTAATGCATCAGAGCTATAACAAGCACACATTTAAGATTTCCATATCCAGCCACAAATTTAGTCTGTTTTTTAATTAACTAATAAATAGAACCATTTTATAAAAGAAAAATCGATCACCACCTTAACAAAAAAACCACATTAAAACATTTAAAATAACTATTTCACCTAAATAAACAAGAAAAATAAGTTCTATTAAACAAATTAAACCCTATAAATTAGTGATATAAATTAGTGATTTTGTATTGCATATCAATACTCCATAAATATATGCATGCTTTGTGAATAACACTCACTGTAAGGTGAGTTTAAGCTTATCTTGAAATACAAGTCTCTCAGTATTTTGGAGTCTAAACATTATAAAGCATTGTCTCATGACCTTAGAGTCTCATAGAGCAAAATCACTTAAAAAAAAACAGTACTCGAAATTACTTAGAACACAAAACCCTAAGGATCAATTCTGAAGATAAAACTCTTTATATAACATAGAAGGTAGGAAGTAAAAGTATATCCAAATTGCTATAGAAGGTTGAAGAATTTCGTATCAATTATAGATACAGAGACTCTGCAAAATACTACCCCGCTTTGCTTTGCATTATGGTTACAGAAATATTACTATGATTTGTCACATTGCATTTCGGCATTCTTTGTTCTCTGTTAGTCGCATGAAAATAGCGGATTTGCTCTCTACTATTAGTGGACATCATTTCTACTGCAAATCAACTATTTGTTTCAAAATCTCAGACTTTGTGGGGTTGTCATGAAAATTATTTTCTGTATTTGTGTGGTGGTCAAGGTATGAGTTTTTCTCATAGCATGGAGGTTTAAACAGTTATTTGTGTGGTTGTCAAGGTATGCGTTTTTCTCATAGTTTGTGTGGTTGTCAAGGTATTTGATGTAGGTACAAACGATGTCTTCTAGTGTACAATAAAAACAAATACTTTTCGGAAATAAAATAATTGTTTTCTCTATATTTACGTGGCTGAAAAGTTATGAATCGTTGAGGATTTTGATGCAACTACAAGCTGTCCCCTATGGAGTAGAACAAAAATAATAAGGCAACATTACAAATATTAAATATAGCATCTTTTGCATGATCATATTTAAAAATAAAACAAAATTATCCAATACTAAGGTAAATCACCGCAGCCCAGTTTTATTCCACAGATTTTATAATCTTAGTTTTATTCAAAACAATGTCAAACCATAGATGTTGCGAAGAAACAAATTTTTGTGCATTGACTTTAGTGTAAGAACAATTTTTTTTATTAAAAACTTGTATTGATTTCTGAGTTACAAAATTTCAACCATAAATAAAATGCTCAGTTAACTTAAATGCAGTTTTATTCCACAGATTTTATAATCTTAGTTTTATTCAAAACAATGTCAAACCATAGATGTTGCGAAGAAACAAATTTTTGTGCATTGACTTTAGTGTAAGAACAATTTTTTTTATTAAAAACTTGTATTGATTTCTGAGTTACAAAATTTCAACCATAAATAAAATGCTCAGTTAACTTAAATGTTTGTTTCTTGAAATTGTAAACTATTTCTAATTCATTACATTCTTATTATTCACATTTCTCATCATTCAACATTGTTAGTCACTTTGCATTCAAAAAAGGTAACAAAAAACAACTACCATGGAAACTTGGTGTTTAACACTCCATAAGTGATAATTATTGACTTTGGAGAAAACTATTACTAATATTGGAGAGAAAGAAGACAAGGTATGACATTTAACACAATAGTTCAAGTTAAATATTTCAATGTTCTACAATTTCAACCACCCTTTTCATATGATCCATATGAAAATATGGCAAAACTACGAGGTGCGACAATAAGAATAGTAGAAGAAAATAGTTTGAGATTGATGTAACTGAGGTAATTGAGAAAATTTAAAATTAAAATGACCATATTAATCTTAGACATATTTAGTATATTTAAAATAATCAAAATAACTATCTGTTCAACAAATTTTCCATGGCTAGACACGACTAAAACCAACCTAGATCTATCTTAATCCCAAATCTATCAAACACAAAGAGGTATCAAATCTCTCAACGTGCAAACTTTTCCTCAGGTTTTGCACTAAAAAAAATGGCTTACACCTTGAGAATTTTAACCCTTCTTGGCGCTTGATAATTATAAGGTTAAGATAGATCTAGGATGCTATACATCTCAATCAAATTGTTTGACATATTCTTGTAGTTGTTGCAACATATTTTGTTTCTATTGAAGGAGATGTTTGTTGATCTCCAATTGAAATCATATCTCAAATTTCTTTGATGAACATCAATAGATTGCACCAAATAAATATCTATGTATCTATCCAAATGAGAATAATCACATGAAGTGTGCAAGTTACTAAAATTGTGTGTACTATTAACATCCCTAAGTATTCTATTTTCTATACAAAAATTTATTTTACTTTGATCTTCCATAATCTTGAAGTTAAACTCGCAACACACATTATTTAGGTCTAGTGGTAGTGAGATACATAAAACTGCCCATGAATATTTTTTATAAATTATAGAGTCTATTTTATTGCTACCATAATTTTTAATTAATTTCTACCAAAGCTTATTGGTGAACTTGTTATCACTCCAATATTTCTCTAGAGTTGTTAAGAAAGAAAAGATTAGAGGTAAGCACAAACCAATTTTGGAGATTAGGATCTAGCCTTCCTAATGCTCAGAGATGGCTCTCTCTTTATGATTTAACTTTGTTTAGATAATTGATTTTAGGCTAGTTATTTTTGTGCTTGGGTTTTGATTCAAATTTGGTGGTGGGATCACTTAATTAGATGGATAGAGGGATGGATTTTACCATTGGGCTATGGGGTCAAATTTCAAGAAAATAGGACTGGATCAAGTTCTAAAAATAGTGTCTACAAGGCTAGGCAGCTGAGTTATTTCAGATATTAAGGCTGGATAGTGAAGTCGGTTTCAATCAGATCCAAAGAAAAATTAAGGGTTCCTTAGGCTAGATTATGAAAGAAGTGGAAGAGGTCAACCGGGATGGGAGAGCAATTAAGGATTCTCATATCTAGATATCAGAAGAAAACATAGAAATGATTAACTGTTCAAGACGGAGTGTACTTAAACAAATTCTGAAATAAATTTCTATTTCATTCATTCACTTTAGATAACATGTAAGCTTGTGAAATACATAAGAAGATAAAAAAATTGACAAAGAAAATACTTTACCGTAATAGCTCAACACACAAATCCTGTAATGCAATCTTTTTATTACTCAATCCAGTCTGCTGACTTGAAAAATTGGTACAATAACTCTCAGGTTTATGATCAATACAATTCGATAAATGTATAGTAATCCGCACTCAATACTTCAAAATTGAAGTATTTACACAAAAATAGTTTACAAAATATCCCAAACTATCTTGAGAATTAATATAGGGGAAATAAATATCTTCATGCAAGAAGATAGAGACAAAAGTTCAACTGCTATATGTTGTCCCTGTTTATTTGGTTGTGTTGTCTTTATGCTATGATATTTAGCTATTTATTCTCTGCCCTGTTGTTGGTCTTCACGCTAGCTGTTATTTTTACTTTGATCTTTCAACTGATACACTTTCACTTGATACTCTTTCATCTGGCTAGCCTGTTACTTTTTCTTTACTGTGCCTTTTTCACTTTGACTGTCAATTTTCACATTTTGACTGTGTATTTTTATAGTAAGTCATTCAACTTTTCCCATGTGTCTGCATCTGGTAATTGAATATTTACCATCCTCCTATAAATTTCATCTGCTTCTATGTACTTGGAAAAAGTGGGTTTATTTACAAAAAGGTGTTTTACCTCATGCTGGAGGTAAAACAGGTTCTCAAATGTTTGATATAGAACCTTTCCAGTAGGCATCCCTTTCATGGAAGAAGTATTTACCTGATCTCTGGCCACCTCTCTGATTCTCCTGTTGTAGTCATCCTGTGGCATCAATTTATCATTTATCACCAAGGGATTTGGCAAACCTTTCTGCCTCAAAACATCAAACTTAACCATGAACCTGTCTATAGCCAGCTGCATGGTTTGGCATTTATCTTCAAGGTTCATCATCAAATTCCTCTTGGTGAGGACCTTTTTTACCTCTAGTATTGTGCCAGTCCTATCAGGTATCTCCAACTCCTGCAATTCATATTTGTTTTTGGAGTTAAGGAAATGGATTAGTTTAGTGGCTTCTTTCGGCATGTCTCCCAGTTCTGCCTTAACTCTTTGTATGGCTTCTGTAGCCTCTTTAACTAAGTCATTTTGTTCAAAAATTACTTGAATGGATGGCCAAATATCATTGACAGAGTCAATGATATTGGCCCATAATTGTTCCTTAGCTTGGCCAAGTGGCTCCTTTAATGTTAATTCTTTCTCCAAGCTCTTCATCCTTTCATTCAACCTGGTTGACTTCTAAAATTCTTCCTTGTGCATAATTTGTGCAAGCTTGTTTTAATTCTCGAGACTCGTTATCTTTCCTTAAGCTTGTTTATTTATGTGGTCTCAATGGACATGTCTTCCATCGCCTTGAACAAATTACTTGCCTCATCACCTGACTGAGTTGCTGCTGTTGTCGACCCTATTACTGATGTAGATGTTGTGGCCGCTGGTAGTGTTGTAGCTAGTGGAACTGTAGGAGCCAATGCAGCCGCCAAGGTGTATGGTACTGCAATAGTGACGCTTGGGATAACACTGGCAATGGTAGTCTCAAGACGAGCTTGCTTTAACTGTATCAAGTTGTCTAACTGCTTCTCCATTCCCTTCAGTTGATCATTAAGTTGTAAAACAAGGTCCATCATTTCATCTTGATGTGTTTGGCTTTCTAAGAGCTCTTTTGTCTGTGGTTGCTCTGAATGAGGCAATTTGAGTTGGTTTTTGAGAGCACCAACGTCCTCATTCTTTTTCTTTATCAACTTCTCAGCAACCTTGATATCATTCGGATCTTGTCCCATCTCAATCACCAAGTCTTCTAGTGACTTGATTCTGTTATCTTTGGCCTATGAGGAGGCCTTCTTCAGTTTGTACTGTGCAGTGATATTATCTAACAAACTTGCAGTTTGTGTGCAGTCATAGCTTTACCAGTCAAGGTGGAATAGATCATCTAACCTGCCTGCTTATGAAACTCAGATTGGTCAATGGGATGAACATCCCTGGCCAAAACTTCAAAATCTGTTTTCTTATAGTCTACTGATGTTTTTGGCTATTGGACTGTAGGTTGCATGAATGAAATTTTCATTTTTCCTATTTTGATGTCAAAGGCTGACATCAACCTATTTTGATTTGCAGGTGTCTACTTGAAGTGTTGGGCATAAGTCTCAACCTTCAACTTTTCATTCCTTAACTTAATTTCCTTATATCTATCTTTGATGTCCTTCTCTTTATCCACAAGCCCAGTGAATGAAGAGACCTCAACGCTGAGCTGTCTCTCAATAAGTTGAGTGTTTGATGTTGAGGGCTGGTGTGTTTCTCCTGAAGCTGTTGTGCCTTTGCTCCTTTCCACCATTGTATCAGTGTCAGTGATTTCCATTGAGTCAATGGTGTCTTCCTGTTCAGTTATAGGATTAAGCTTGGGCCTCTTCCTGTAACTGATCTCAAACTATTCACTTATGGTTTCCATAGCTAAACTAGAACCCTCCTCCCTAGTTCTCTTTTCATTTCTATCCTCATTTGCCGGAGTCTGTAAAATAGGAGGAATATTCATTGGTTCTCCTAGTTCTGGAACTTGCAGGAAGGAACTTGTATCAATTTGTTTTTCTACATCAATCAATGTATTCTCTACATCAACTACAGTACTGTCCATGTCTATTAGAGTGTTTTCCAACCATTCTGATTGGTTGGCAAACCTCTCAATGTCTGGTCTGGGATGATGGATGAAAGGTCCCAATTTGACCTTTAGCCTTAGCTTATTTATGACTCCATGAGGGTCATACTGCCACATAAAGTTGTTCTTGAATTTCATTTGTTGCAAAATCTTATCTGCCTCTAGTCCAACTTCTCTGGTATTACAAATGAAGGGGCCCAATTGATTTTTCATTTTGAATTGGGTCTTCTTCCTAGCTGATAGGAAGTTGACTTCATCAGAATTTATAATCTGCCTAAAGTATTCTAGTGCAAATATCCTCATGGGGAGGTATTTGGGCAGTTTGTATGGGGCAAGTTGGCATCCATAAATTCTTATTTCTGTGTGGTTCTGGTACAGATACCAGTCTCCCACTTTGCTGTTCTTTGCCAACTATAACACCCTTTTGATCTCTTGACTGATTTTGGGCTGAGGGCTACTGGTTAGCGTATTCATAACTTGATGGAAAGATGAATCAATGAAGTCTTTGTAGGAAAAAATAGTGGAAAATTTATGGATCAATGGTGTCCAATAGATGACTGATCTTGGGTTTCCTTTGGTATCCAACTTCTGAATGCTAACAGGAAACTTGTCTGACTAGTAGTATAAAACATATGGAATAAGACTAAAGAATACTTGAAAACTCTCTCGGTTGGTAGCCTGGTGAACTATTCATGCATTCTGTCTACTATGAACTGAGCATAGTTATACATTATAGCAGGAGGCTTTCCTAGGGAAGAGATGGAAAGGAAGGCAAGAACAACCTCATCCACATGTTCATCTGTGGTGTATCCTAAAATGCAGGAGAGCATGGTGATGATTTCTTTGCCTCTCTTAGAAAAAATGGTGGAAGCATATAGAGGAGCTTTTGTAGGAGTATGACACTCCTCTATGATGAAAGTTTGGAAGATGTGGGCTATCCTAGGAGGGTCTAACTTGGTGTAGAGGTCAAGCAAGCCTTGAATATAAGGTGGGGTCTCATTCAGGCTTGGTTGGACATGCAGCTTTTGGTTAATGGATTTTGCAGTGATGGTGAATAAAACTTGTTGGTCAGGGGTGACAATGGCTCTTTGGCTGGAAATGTAGCAAGCATGACAGAAGTGGATGATTTCTAGGAATGGGTGTACTTCTGGAAACAAATACTTGGGAAAATTTGTTATATACCTAGGGGGGATAATATGGGGTACCAAGGGAGGTACCCGAGGTAATAATGTAATAATGGGATGGGCCATAGTAATAAATAAGGTGGTTAACCCATATCATGTAAGGGACCACAAGTAGTTAGTAATAATGTAATGGGCCCATGGTATTAGTTGATGGTATGAGGGAACCATGGTAATGACCCATGGTATTGTATGTGTGAGGCCTATATAGAGGCTAGAGGCTCCGGGTAAAGGAATATTGTCAAGGATTATTGTATGAATATGCATATGGCTTGTGGAGTGTTCTCCTTCCTTAAGGAGTGAATGTATGGTGTTGCCCTACCTTAAGGGTTTGATCAATAAAGAATCATTTC